>JAWQEG010003302.1:2500-115469 GCA_033782935.1 Petrolisthes cinctipes | reverse complement strand
TCGCCAATCTCGTGAATACACATCAGCAACTCACTCCTCATTTCCATAACTTAAGACGTCATGTAATACTGTAGTTAAAATGGGCATCTCACAGCCTTAATCACAATGTATAAAAGGTTGCTGTCCTCTACCTTTAATTACACTGTAAAAATTTGTGCCATCATTCTGAAAGGTACAATACTAGGAATAGGCAAAGAGAGAGAGACTAGTGACTTCTGCCATTTATGTTTTATAATACAAAGCACATACTGCAAAAGTTGACTGTGTGATGCTTTAACAATATAATATATTCTGGAAAATATAAGTTGACCATGAATGCCAAAACTTAACTGTCAACTAAACATCACTTTGTTACAGTGCTAGAAATGGTGTGTGTGTGAATGAGAAGCACTAAAATGGCAGAAGTGACTGGTGTCTGTTTCCCCATGCAGGGTCACTATGTAGAGGTGATGACATGATGACTGACCTGATGATGATGATGATGATGATGTTGGTGTTCAGGTGCCCAAGTTGGGTTTGATGCTGGTGGGTCTGGGGGCAACAATGGCACCACCGTCACCGCTGCCATCCTCGCCAATAACTTAAACTCTCCTGAATACCAAGGAGGGAGTCAAGACATCAAATTATCTAGGCAAGTATAATAACTTTGATATTGTCTGTACTCCATCATCAGTTATCGTAATGTATACAAATTCCCTAAATGGCTATTATTTAGACAAGTAAAATAACTATGATATTGTCTGTACTCACTCATCAGTTATCCTAATGTATACTGTACTAATTCCCTACATGGCTATTATTTAGACAAGTACAATAACTATGATATTGTCTGTATTCCATCATCAGTTATCTAATGTATACTGTACTAATTCCCTACATGGCTATTATTTAGGCAAGTACAATAACAATAACTATGATATTGTTTGTGCTGCCATCATCAGTTTATCCTAAAGATATTAATTCCCCACATGCCTTTATATCCCTGCTAACCTTTCTTCATACTGTACTGTACTACATTATCTGACAGCATTGAAGCTATGTTTGCATTTCTTTATTCTGGTTTATCAGACAGCATTTACTTCTGTAGTCATACCACCACTAAGTAATGCCAAGGTTCATTCAAGTAAGTGTGTACCATCTAACCTCTGTAGTCACGAGCACTAATTTGTATACAGGTTTGGTTGAAGCTTTGAACAGTCCAATTCACCAACGAAGTCATTCCAATGGAAATCTTAAAGTACATTTATTTACTGTCTCTAGGTATTTGCAGCACACCTGAATACTTTACTTATTATTTGATCATTACTGTATATAGCCAACAATACCATTAATAAATTTATATGTTAATTTTACTCAAATTTTTTATTTTTATCTTTACCCTGAGGGAGGTGGGGATTGTCTGCAATGATGTGGGAAGAACCTAAAGGATTTTAGTGCCTCTACAAACTCAAACCACTCGCTTTAAATTTTTCTGTTGTCTCCTTTCCTTTTATTTCCTTCTTGCTATCTATCCCTTCACTCTGTCCCTTTCTCTGCCATGCTAGGGTCTTTTAGGCTTAGCAGTGCAATCTTCTTTCCTCCTCCTCATTTGATTATTATCTTTGCTTTATCACGTTGTTCAGGATCCATCACACAAGCCAGCACGGTGTTTCTTGGCAACGGGCCGGAGGGGGAGGTCTATGTCCCCCTCAAAGACCTTCTACCCATGGTCGACCCTGATGATATTATTATTGATGGTGAGTACTGAATGATGAGTGGAAACCATCACTCTGTATAGTATATGGTGGTACAATACTATAGCTATGTTGGGCATCATATAGTTAAAGTAAGCATCCAATTTCTATATGTTTTTGAAAGCAGAATGTGTCTGTTACCCTGAAATAGTAAAAACAGTAAAGGTGCATCATGGCGCTATACCGTACTTTGCTAAATATTCATATCTTGCCGAATTTGCAAAACTTGGTAGTGGGTCGCCGTCTATGGCTGACAATACACTAACACTGAAAAATTTCATCCAAGGGTGGGACATATCCTCGCTGAACCTAGCTGATGCTATGGAGCGAGGCCGTGTGTTGGACTACAACCTTCAAGTGCAACTCAAACCACACATGAAGAACATCAAGCCACGACCTTCCATCTACATCCCGGAATTCATCGCAGCCAACCAGGCAGATCGAGCAGACAATGTACTAAAGGGGACAAAACAGGTACAGACAATGGAGTGTATTGGTAATAATCTCAACTACAAACCAGCTGAATGTTTCTTCTTGACTAAATTTCTGAGTTTACTAAATGTAGATTACTGTACTGTACTGTATAATAGTATTTTTTCATAAAAGTTTTGAGGGCGAGGACTGTATGATGTAAAGCATAGATTACTGTATATTCATTTCACAGGAGCTGGTGGACATAATACGTAGAGACATCCGAGAGTTCAAAGAGACGAGTGGAGTGGACAAAGTGATTGTACTGTGGACGGCCAATACTGAACGTTATAGTGAGGTGATCCCACACATCAATGGTACCATGGACAATCTACTCAACAGCATCAAGAAGGACGAGAGCGAAATTTCACCGTCAACGTTATTTGCCGTAGCCAGTATTCTTGAAGGGGTGAGTAGTCTCAAGAACATGAGTAGTCTTCAATTGTCTTCAGGATGAACAATCTTACATGCTCTTGAAGGGGTGAGAGAACTTGTTTGTCTATTTTTTAAGAGGTGCAAAATAGTCATGGATGGAACTTGAGTATTTATAAAGGAGTGACCAGTTTTAATTGTTTTTGAAACTTGTGAAAAGTATAGATAGCAGTACTCTACAGTACTACAGTGGCATGAAAGTGGACTGAATCACAATATCTGCTTGTGATATATAATTCAAGTTTCTATAATTTCAAGCACAAGGTAATGAAGGATGTCTGCACCCAAGAACTATACAGTACAAAGTCTATCATCCTTGCCTGCACCTATGGACAGTTGCAATACAGGAATAAATGCACACCAATCAGTATTATTTCAATGTTTCTTGATGATTTCAGGTGACGTACATCAATGGATCCCCACAAAACACCTTTGTCCCAGGATGTACTGAGCTGGCAGAGAAAAAGGGAGTGTTTATAGCTGGAGACGACTTCAAATCTGGACAGACAAAACTGAAGTCTGTGTTGGCTGACTTCCTGGTGAGTGCTGGGATCAAGCCAAAGTCCATCGTCAGCTACAACCACCTCGGTAACAATGATGGCAAGAATCTCAGTGCACCACAAACTTTCAAATCAAAAGAGGTACTGTATCAATGCTGCTTTAAAGATTTAGCCAATTTTCATAAAGTTACAATGTACAGCAAGGCTACTAAAAACTGTCAAATCACAAGAGATACAATAAAATCTCCATACATTATAATATTATATAGTACTGTATAGTCCTATACAGTACAGTACTGTACTGTACTGTACTATATTTTTAACACAAAAAATTTCTGTCGATTCTTGAAATGCAATGTGCTAGTGTTACAGTGGACATTATTTCTGGCATTTCAGAATTCCAAGTGTCATACAGTATTACTGATTATTAATGTCATATTTTTGCCAAGAATTTCTATCTAATGCCAGATGCCCAGTTTATCTCTAAAGGGATGGCCAAAAGGGTCACAATACAATTTAGAATACTTGTACTATAAAAGTATCGTTCTTTTCCTGACTACCAAACATTACCACAGTACCTTATGAATCACACTTGGTGTTTCAGATTTCCAAAAGTGGTGTTGTGGAGGACATGGTGGAGTCCAACACTATCCTTTACCCAGACGGTGTTGGCCCAGACCACACTGTTGTCATCAAGTATGTCCCACACGTTGGGGACAGTAAGCGGGCCATGGACGAGTACTGTTCAGAGATCATGATGGGCGGCTCCAACACCATCGCCATCCATAACACCTGTGAGGACTCCCTGTTAGCCAGTCCCCTCATCATTGACCTTGTTGTCCTGGCTGAGCTGTGCGAGAGGATTCAGTATAAGACCGAGCATGACCAAGGCTTCCAGAGGTTCAATTCTGTGTTGTCAATCCTGAGTTACCTGTGTAAGGCGCCCCTCGTCCCTCACCACACTCCAATTATCAACTCCCTTTTCCGCCAAAGGAGTTGCATCGAGAACATTCTTCGTGCCTGCATAGGCTTACAACCCAACAACCACATGCTGCTCCAGTATAAGCATAAGGAAATTAACCAGAAGACCTACAAAATTGCCAATGGTACCAAAAAGGCAGCTGACACCTTAAATGATGTTGATGATGTAATAAACACACACACAGAAACTCTCCGATGAAATAAATAAATATCATAGAGAATATACAAGAATAAAATAGGTTATGAAAATAAACCACCTAGATAAATAAACTTAAGATAATAGGAAAGTACTGTACTGTATAGTGAAAAAGTAATTGTCTTGGTTTGAACATATTACTGTACCATACTGTACTGTACACTAAAATCAGAAACTTACGCCAAGACCAATACAGTATTTTAACACATTAGAATTCTATTGGGATATATTAAAATAGAGGAAAGGGCAATGAAGAGTAGACCACAAGGCAATATGAAAGAAGAGTCAAGAGATACACAATGTCAAAGGCAATTAAGTCTAAACAGTCTATGTAAACCATCATACCAGTTACAGTATCACCTCCGTCTAGCTTGTGGCTCATCTTACTTAGTGCTCAATATCACACTGCCCATTATGTACAGTTGAGCAAGTAGAAAGTGAAGTGAACTATGAGTGTATATGACCACATCTGACTACCACTCAAAATTTCAGTTAGTCACGTTCCACTTTACATTGGTTTGGGAGTCTTGGGGTCGATTCCACAGTCATTCGTTGTGGTTTGTAAGCACGCAAACGAAAGAATGTTAGCCGTGTTAATGACTTATGGGTGAATTATTTAATGAATTTGGTGAGTAAACTATGCAGTGATCATTATTATCTGACTATTGGATAGATTTTGAGAATGTGGATACTCAGCTTTTGGAAAATAATAAAGCCTTACAAGTGTGGTTGGTTGGGAAGCTAACAAATAAATACCACTGTGGAATCGACCCATAGTGATTCATTGATAAAAAATACCAGGGTTTACTACAAAGAACTGAAAGACATTGCTATATACGCTCATAATTTTCTTACACTCTTTACTTGATCAACTGTACCCTCGACTCCTTTAGCAAAAAAAAAATTATGTACGAAATCATAAAGGAATACAAATGAGTAAATTGTTGTTGATAACTTCCATGACTTTGTGTATCAATTGTTATTTTATATTTTGTTGTTAATTCCTTGTTTTTGCTAGTGGTACAAAACACAATCCATATTATTTTATACAGTTTACAAGTTACTTCATTCTTTTTCATTTTAAGGTGCAGGGTGTGACTGTTGTATCCATGGTATATTAAGGACCCTGTGATCGTGTACAAGACTTGGTGGCTTCTGATTCCTCCTAACTATGCCACGAAACAAGCTCCTTCCATATAGGTGGTATTTCGTGGCAATGTTTGAAGGACTCACTAACCTCCAATTTTCTGACTACATCATGTGGGCCCTTAAACAGCATACTGTATACATACTATTGTGTATACAGTATTGCACAGGGTATACATAACTTAGAATACAACTGAAGGAATGAAAGGTGTGTATTTAGAGTAATAGGAAAAACTGTTACAGTAACCATAATCAAAATTTTATCAAGAAAATGGTTAAATACCAGTATTAGTTTTGTTTAAATTTCCATAGTTGTCTGTCTTATTACCAGTCTTCTTTCTGCTTACATCTTTTCCCAATTCTAGTTATTATTGCTCCGACCTGGGACACCAACCCCAGGACCCATTGGTTGAAAATCAAGTGTGGTAATTACTGCACCATTCAACTGTCCCTCTTTTCATTTTATTTCCTTCCTGCTTGCTGTCACACCTCTCTATCACCTTTCTCTGGTGCTATTATGGAACACTCTATAATAGTCTGTACTATTATTAACCTGCATTGACATATTAATTTGTACATTTAGTTATGTACCCCTGTATCAAAGTAAACAATTCCACATAGCAAGAGATTTTACAGTACCCAGAGTGAGTGGACAGTACAGTAGCATTTTAGGGTAACACTATAGAGTAAAACTGTTTGGGTTCTATAAATTATCTATTATCCTACACACTAAGGATCTAACTTTGAACCTACAGTATAGTAGTGTCATATATGGAACACGGAACCATATTCAAGAACATTCATAGTGTATAGGATGGTGTGGTACAGTTGCCTCCAAAAATTTAGCAGGTAGAGTCTCGAAATGTTTGGAGGCAACTGTACCAGTACGACGGCTCCATAGAAAAACAATAAAGCCGTCATACCATTACCATGCCATCGTATACACCACGGATGTTCTTGAATATGGCCCACACACACACATTACGTTACGTTAATGCAGTCCATCGTGACGACATTCGATGTCCCCCAATGTGAACTCTGATGATTTCAAGGATGAATGATGACGAATCAATGAGAACTTGTTACTTCATGCACGCTGTTGTCGTTGTCGTCTCCGGTGAGCATTTGTGTGGCTCAGGAAGCCTATGCATGATTTGCACACCTTACACTTATTAATTCAGGGTCTGGAACTGCAGCAGCAACTGGCCCGGCGTGACGCTGTTGTCTCTTCAGGATGTGGTGTGTTCTCCAGGCAACAAGGCTTCCTCCAGTGTGGCAACTCCACCCTTTATTTGTGATCGCCATTGTGTCTTGTCTGTAGCTAAGGCTTTGAGTGTCCCAGGGTTCATATTGCATCTCTTTAGTATCGTTTTTGCTTGGTCCTTGTACCTTTTCTTAGGTCCTCCCGGTCTTCTTAGACAATTTAGTAACTGACCATACAGTACTTGTCTGGGATGCCGATCTTCTGGAATCTTTATGATGTGGCCAAGTCAACGTAGCTGCCTCTGAGCTACCATGGGTTCAATACTCTGGAGTGCTGCTGGTGGTGTTTGTCCGCTCGGTTATCTCCGTGTGTGGAATGCGGTCTCTCCAGGTGAGACCTATTACAGTCTGGTTTAAGTGGGTAATATAATACACTTTTAGTATATTGGAGTGTCTTGATTCCTCCAAAGTAGCCTACACCAGGAAACAGGACCAATGAAAAAATATAATGGTGCCCGGTTGCCTGGAATAGTTGTGAGGAATCATTTGCTCCAAATTTATCACCAAAAAATTGTACTATATTATAACCCTTTAAGCACTCAGGAGTTACATATACAAACGAGATAATAACCAGAAATTTTGTTATTCTATTTGTATGAGCCGTTCTTATAATTTCAAAGAAGTCCCGGTTTCTAATCCTTGTAAATCATAAAGGTATTTATTGAAAGAATTATCGTTTTGCAGTGTTGCCAGATCCGGCTAGGTCCCAGTATTTTACCCTGGTCATTTCCTGTACTTTACCACGGTTATTTCCCGGTAGTTTGCCCAGGTTAGGCCCCGGTAGTCTGCCCAGGTTAGGTCCCGGTAGTCTGATGTGGTCTAGGTTAGGTTAGGTAAGGTCAGGCTAATTTCAAAATGCCGTATTTGAATATGCCCTATCTTGGAATTTGCGGAGGAAATGCCATAGAAAAAAATAGTCTTAGAATGGTCTAAATAAGTGGATAATGAAGGTAGAAAAACTGTACGCAATAACGGTAATTCTTTCAAGATTTACCTTAATGGATGCTTACCAACGAAATTTTAAGTTAATTAAGAGTGGATCTTGCTTTTGTGAATACGGGCACAGGTAAGGGCCGGTGTCATTTCGTAAGGTGAGTCGCCATATGACCTTACTGTTGCGGTGCCTAATATCAATCAATCAATCAATCAATAAATCAATTAGTAGGAATAGGGGTGACATTTGACCCACATTTTTTGGCTTGTCCTCACCCCTCCCTTCCACAAGCCAACCAACTACTGTATTATCATAAGAAAAGAAGAAGAGATGAGATATGATTAAGGAAAATAGGTAAATATTGAATGAATTACCGTTATTGCGTACGTTTTTTCTACCTTCATTACCCACTTATTTAGACCATTCTAAGACTATTTTCATCTATGGCATTTTCTCCGCAAATGTCTCATTTCCAAGATAGGGCATATTCAAATGGGGCATTTTGAAATTAGTCTGACCTTACCTGACCTGACCTAACCTAACCTAGACCGCATCAGACTACCGGGACCTAACCTGGGCAAACTACCGGAACCTAACCTGGGCAAACTACCGGGAAATAATCGTGATAAAGTACAATAAATGACTGGGGCAAAATACTGGGACCCAACCGGATCTGGCAACACTGCTGCAAAACGGTAATTCTTTCAATAAATACCGGAAAATATGACATGGGTGTATAATTGGATTATAAAACAACAAATGGAGAGTATCAGAGAAGTTAGAAAGTAGGCTACTCATACTCTGAATCTTGAGTGTGTGAGTAGCCTAATGTTACCGAGAAAAGGGAAGGGAAAAAGAACTTAAGAACTCTGTGATATAGGCTACCTTTCTTACAGATGCTGGGGACTTGTAAAAACTGTTTCATGGTAGTTAGAGTTGAGTTTAATAATTGTTTTCTCCTTCTGTCGTCGTAAAAATGTAGTTAATTAATTAATTGTTGTTGTTTTTTATTGGGAGGTTGCATGGTGTAGTGGCCATTTCCTTCCCCCTGGGTTGGTGTAGTGGCCTTTTTATTCCCCCTGGGTTGGTGTAGTGGCCGTTTCCTTCCCCCTGGGTTGGTGTTGTGGCCGTTTCCTTCCCCCTGGGTTGGTGTAGTGGCCATTTTATTCCCCCTGGGTTGGTTAATTGGCCGTTTACTCCCCCTGGGTTAGTGAATGGGTCGCCTCCTTGGCCTGTAGGGGTGTGAAATGATAGCCATACACCGTTTATAATATATCACTTTCAATCTTGGTTGGGTAATACTTGGGGGTGAAATGTTAGCCATATCCCATTTATAATATTACTTTGACAGTTTGACTTTCCCTCTTAGTTGGGTAATACTTGAGTTAGCCCTAGTTGTCGTTTTCTTTTACCAGCAGTATTAGAGAAAACGTGTGTAACTGCGCAGATAATAAGGGGACACCCGTGGACCCGTATTTATCATAGTAAAAGCCAACATTTCCTTAATTACACGGACACGAGTACTACCTGGTCTTAGTGACCATGAGATGGTACTCATTGACGCAAACATCAAGCCAACAACACAAAAACAATTACCCAGGACAATTTACATGTACAACAGAGCTGACATGGGTGGCATCACCCAAGACTTAGTTGAATTTCGTGACTCGTTCCTTGACTCAGACCCAATGGCCAGTTCTGTGGAAACAAACTGGACCAGACTTCGTGACTTTATACGTGACACAATGGACAAGCACATACCCACGAAAACCATCACACATATCCGGTCATTACCATGGTACAATAGACAATTAAAAAAACTACACAGAAACAACAGAGCAAAACGATACAACGATACAGAACACTGGTTAGAATACAAAAATATACAGAAAACATTACAGAAAGAAACTAAACAAGCAGAAACTAAATACACATCCACTTCCCTTGCAGACAACACACAAAACCACAAAAAATTCTTCGGCTTTTTTAAAGCACGCAAACAAGACTGGACCGGTATTACTACACAACAATTCCTTGGTTACACACCCACAAGACAAAGCCAACACCCTTAACACACAATTCCAGTCCGTTTTTACCCATGAACCATCTTACCAACCCTTTCTGACCCCTCTCTCCCTCTTGCCATAGAAAATCTAGGTTACTCGATTTATTTCCCGAGTTTCTTAGCCCCTATAGCAATGTTCACAATTAACTTATATCATGGTCATTATTAGATTACCAGGATGTATTTCTGCGTTCTGTACAAGCAATTGGTACAGTGCCGGCTGGCTGAAGCTTGTTTGACGCTCGGGTCGTAACTCCAAAACTACCCAAGTCTCAGTTTCGAAACTATTCTCAATGTGTTTCCCACGACAAGTTACGCTACTTAGAGGATGTTGACTCAACCTAACCTAACCTAACATTAATGTCGGACCTTAACCTAACCTAACCTAATCTAATCTAACCAAACCTCGGGGGCGTGGCTAGACTAAAATGGGTCACAGAATAAGAATATGCTACACGGATACTATATATTCTCCCTTTATTCTTTTAATATTGTCGCTAGGTGTATTGATAGAATTTTGGCCCTGTTATATATTTTTCTTGGTGCTAGTAGCCTACCATTATATTATATTTTATTTCTATTTATTTTTATTAATTACAGGACTTCATTTATCAACACTCACTATCTATTTATATAACCTATAATATACTGTAACTTGTTGGTTTTATAGCTGCATCGTTTCCATGAGTATTGGGGCTTGTACTAAAGGTAAAGATAGCTTTAACTTAAAATAAAAAGGCAACTAGAATATTGTTACCATAGTTTTCCATTACTAAGCCAATATTATTAATGTTATTATTATTATTATTGTTAAGCCCTAAGGTATTATTTGGAACAAAGACAAGCATGGGAGTGGTACAAAAAATTGAATTAGAGAAAGAAGGGAAATCAAAATACAAAAATGTACAAATGGCAGGTAAGGTACAGCCACAATCAAATATCCACCAACACTTTCCTTCCTTCGTAGTAAATACTTTGGTAATAAAGAACAACACGTGTATGATATTGCAGCACCTCATAATAATAATTGAGGGGGTCGACCCGGTTGAGTTGACGTAAGGTGTTGTTGTATGATTATATTCTGATATGATACTGATTTATTTGCACGATGGAAGGAATGTGTTGTTGGTTGTTTGATTGTGGCTGTACAAGACATGCATGAGGCGTGTGAAGGAGAACATAGGGATTAGTTAAGATGATGTGTTATAGAAAAGGAAGCCTGCCAGGGGAAAAAAGGGAAGGGAAGGTCAGTTCATTTTGAGAGAATATGGTTAATAAAGACATACACAGAGGTATACAGTCACGCTATAGAGACTAGACATAGATTATGGGCAATTACACTTAGCTTTCTGCATTGAGTTGTCAAACCCTCGTCAGTATTACAGATATTATTGTTGCCAACTGAAGTTTTGATCTGAGGATGATAGAAGACCGTCAAAGGTCTGGGAAATCCTGTAGGACAAGGAGAATGTGATTAAGAAAGGTGGTACAGCCACAATCAAATAACCACCGACACTATCCATCCATGGTTGTAAATATCTTGGTAATAAAGAACAACACGTGTATTATTTTGCAGCACCTCATAGTAATAATTGAGGGGGTTGAGTTGACGTAAGGTGTTGTTGTATGATAATATTTTGATATGATACTGATTTATTTGCACGATGGAAGGAAAGTGTTGGTGGTTATTTGATTGTGGCTGTACAGTACAGCAAGCACGAAGGAAATAGAAGGATAGAAAGGACAGAGGAAGAATTGAAAGTGAGTGGCTGGGGCTGAAGGGGCGTGGGAGACCCAAGGGCCAATAGGACGAGTGATTGAGATTAACTTGAGTCGGATTAATCCCAGGCTGCTATTGGCTGTAGCAGTATAATCAACAGGTTAATATAATATCTTACCTGACTAGTCATTAGTGTATACACTCTGTAGTACCAGTGACATTGTTCTTGGTCTGTGTGGATTCCTGGACATGTCTGTTGCTCTAAATACTATTTTGGAAGGGTTTGTAGTTGTTGTTGTTGAAGTTCCTCAAGCTATCTGGCTGAGCAGCCCCAAGCACCTGAGGAAGGCCATGGCCTGTGCCTAGCTTTCCCACAGTGCCCTCAGAGAGTGTGTTGTGTTGTTGGCGAGTGTAGATGTGTACAGCCACAATTAAATAACCACCGACACTTTCCTTCCATCTTGCTATTATATCAGTATCATATCAAAATATAATCATACAACACCTTATGTCAACTCAACCCCCTCAATTATTATATTATTATGAGGTGCTGCAAAATCATACATGTGTTGTTCTTTATTACCAAGATATTTACTACGATGGAAGGAAAGTGTTGGTGGATATTTGATTGTGGCTGTACATTGCAGTCTTCCATAATGTGTTTAATAATGTGTGTGTTGCATCCCGGACAGGCATCTACAATGGCTCCATCTAGTTTCTGGTGGCCACATCGCAGCTTGGCCAGGTGGACTCTGTCCTCACTGGGAAGGAAGGATTCAGATGGGTACATATCAGGAGGTTGTGCATGCAGCTGAGTGTTGTTCTTGAGTGTTTGGATGGATTGGTGAGTGATTTGAGTATGGATATGTTTCTGGAGATTGGTTTGGGGTGGGTAGGGTGTAAGAAATGATAGTGTAGTATTCGTGTATGGTATCGGGTAATGGGTGTTGTTTTGATGTTCCTTGACATGTGTGGGTATTCTGCCATGTAGTGTAGTGGATGATGTGGGTTTGTGGAGGCTGCACCAAGTGTTTGTGTGCCTCTCATGTCAAGGTGATCCTTGATTTTGAGGACTTTAGTTTCATGGTGTAGGCCATGGTCTGTAGGTGTGGTAGCTGTGCAGCCTGTGATTGTCTTTAGGGCTCTGTTCTGTATGGTCTGAAGGGTGTTGAGATGAGTCTCAGTGAGTTTTGAGGCCCAGGCAGGGCTTGTAATATCCATCACTGATCGGATATATTGCTTGTACACTGTGGTTGTGGTTTCTTTGTTGTGTCCAAATGTTGTGCTGGTATGCATTTGTTTTTGATGATTGTGTTATGTTGTTTGAATGACAAAGATGTGTTGTATGTTATGCCAAGTATTTTTAATGTGTGTGTGTGTGTGTGTGGTATAGGTGTGTTGTTTATGGTGAGGTGTGGTTGTGAAGTTCAGCGTTCCAGTTGGTGAGAAGGGTGACAGTTGACTTGGTGGGTACTATTTTAAGTCTGTTTGTGGTGAACCAGGCATTAAGTGTGTTGAGGTAGGGTTGGAGATGAGTGGCTGTGCCTGCATTTCTGTGTGTACATGTGAGTGTTGATGTCGTCTGTGTAGGAAGCTACGTGTATTTGTGGTGTCTGGGGCGTTGTTAGGTCATGCCTGTATAAATTGAAAAGAGTGGGTGACCGTACAGATCCTTTGGGGACACCGATGGTGAAACTTCTAATGATAGATGACTGACCAGCAAATGTAACATGGGCTACTCTTCCTCCCAGGAAGCTGGCCAGCCATCTTTTTGTATTATTGTGCATGTTTGTGTTGTATATTTTGTTTGTGAGGTTGTGGTGGGGGATGGCATCAAATGCATTACTGATGTCCAATGTAACTAGGAGTGTTCTGTGTGGGGGTCTATCTGAGTTGATGCCATCATAAATTCTTTATGTGAGGTCTGTAAGAAGAGTGTTTGTTGAGTGTAGTGGTCTGAAACCATGTTGTGTGGATGCAAGGGAAATGTGTGGTGTGATTAGACTTATGATGAGGCGCTCAGTATCTTTGGAGGGGGTGCAAAGGAGGGTGATTGGACTGTGAGATGAGAGTAGAGTGGGATCTTTGTTGGGTTTGGGGATAATGATAATATTTCCATGCTTCCATATGTTGGGTATTGTGTTGTGTGAGTAGCTGTAGTTTGCTATGTTAGTAAGTGCTTGTATGCCTTGTAGTCCAAGGTGTTAAAGGTATTTGGTACTGATGTTGTCAGGGCCACAGGCAGATGAGTGCTTGATGTTGTGGATGATGTGATTTGTCTTACGGTTTGTGAATGGGTTTTCCTTACCACTCTCAGCCTCGCTCCTCTGGCAGGTCTTTGACTCGTGTTGAAGCTCTCACAGTTGAACCATAACGGGTGTACACTGATCCAAGAAATACAGGCTTGGATGTCTTTGGGTTTCTTGTTAACATTTCAGTCACTCAGTGTATACAATGAAGAGGTGGTATAACGACACTTTCCATCTTCCAACCTTGATCTTCTACTAAATATGATGTGACCATCACCTTGAACATTGTTGTGAAAATCTAAGACTCCCCCAATGTGTTGTACAGCCAGAGACCACAACAACAACAACACAACACTTTATTCACCACTCTATTCCTTCAGGTCTTAATGTGACAAGTAGACCTTATTAATTCCATGATATCATTGGTTCCAGTGAAGGTAATTATAGTTCAGTAATGTTACACTAGGAATTGCAAGTTATTAAGGCCATGTGACACTGATTGCAGGAAATGAGTCCTGATAAACAAGGTTAGGGACTTATATATTCCTCTCCATAAACGATGAAATTACATTGTACACACCTTGGCCATGTTGTTCAGAGGTAAAATATATACATTCTACCAAGCTAGTCCATATAGATGACCAAGGTTACGAGTATTGAACTTGCCGGGTTGGTAGGATGTGAAGGAAAGGTATTACCACTGCACTGCAACAACTGCAATCCCTTTCACTCGTGGTGGATGAATATACTGATGAAGACAAACTGCAAATTTATTATGAGAAAAGTATAACAAAGTAAATCTAAGGTTGTCTGTTTCCTGGTATAGTTTGGAGGATTCAGTAGCAATCTTAATTCCCCTAAGAGAATATCCCTTTATGGTTATTATATTTGTGTTTTGTTTGACAAGTTTGGTGGTGATGTGTGGATCAGTGTGTGCTGACAGTTTTGAGAATCACATTTGAAAAAAAAATATGTAATCAGTTTAAGGACCCTGTGATCGTGTATAAGAATTAGAGGCTTCTGATTCCTCCTGACTATGCCACGAAACGAGCTACTTCCATAATTATAGGTGTGTGTGTTTCGTGGCAATATTTGAAGGACTCATTTACCTCCAATTTTCAGACTACATCACAGGGTCCCTTAAGTGGCTTGTTGTGTGGGAATTTGAGGCTACTGATTCTTCCATACTATACCACTAAAAAAAATCCCACATTGTATTTTATTTAGTTGAAGTTATGGAAGGACGATTGATCAAACAAAAAGGGACTCAACTTTTATTATAAAATAAATAGTGAAGAAAATCTAGGGACTAAATGGAAAAACAACATTCTCATAATATGCTATTAATTTTCATCTCATGGAAAACTTGTTGAATATTACAGGCCAGTATTAATGGTAATGGCATTTAACTAAAGATACATACAACTTCATAAATCTCTATCACTTAAATAAAAAAAAAAAAAAAAAAAAATATTACAGAATTATGAAACCCTTCCCTATCCATTATTACAGCTGTAAAATCATAATGCTAGCTAGGTACTGTATGTAACAAGTCATTTTAGATACAAAAATCCACGAACTTAAAAAAAAAAAAAAAAAAAAAAAAAAAATCCATACTACATCATAATTACTTTTAGATAGAAAAATACATGAAAAAAAAAAAAAAAATAGATAAATAAAAAAAATTAAATCCATACAATATTATACAACCTAATATGTTTTTGGCACATGAACAAACAAACAATTAATTAACTTGGTAGCTACTCGGATCAACTTACACACACGTCTGTTCATCAGCTACACGGTCTCGGTATCTTTTCCAAAAATTTGCATAATAATTACAAAATAGTTATATTCATGTATGTATGTTAGTTAGTTAGGATGTTGACATAATTATATCTTGGCATGTACAGTCGGCAGCAAAAGTCGTGTGTGTCACCTCACTCAGCACGTCTTCAAAAATAACATAAAGATTAATGATCAAATAAACACATTCACCACCAAACAGAAATACAATATCCACCGGGTAAATTAAGGGGGTGCGGGAGTAGGGGGACAGGCTTGGGGGTTGGGGGGACTGGGGGGGGGGTGCAGGAATAAGGGGACAGGCTTGGGGGGTGGGGGGACTGGGGGGGGTGCAGGAATAAGGGGACAGGCTTGGGGTAGGTAGAAAGCCTGTCCCCCTATTCCTACACCCCCCTAACCCCCCCTCCCCCCCCCCCCAAGCCTCCTGTCCCCCTATTCCCACACCCCTTTAATATACATCTCAGTTTTTTGTTTTTTAGTTTACGAGTTAGTGAAGCTAATATTTCCATACTTACTTACTTCATGACTTGGTAGATGTGGCGACACGACATTTGCAGCCGAATTATACTGTACTTAGCATTACACGTTTATGTCAGTCACTACAGGCTTGCTTATCTATACACTGGAATACTAACCAAATAAGAATGATAATGAGTCTTTCAATAATTATCACTACAGGCTCATCTAAACACTGAAATACCAAACCATAATAATAATAATAATAATAATAATAATAATAGGTTTTAACAATGCCCTCTTTTATTTACTGAAGGTTAAGTCATGGATATAATATGACTGCTATTGTTACATCGCTTACTAAGGCTAATGTCAGGTGCAAAGAGAGAGAGATTTCACGTTACATTCTGAGTGGACTTTATGTACAGCCACAATCAAATATCCACCAACACTTTCCTTCCATCGTAGTAAATATCTTGTTGGTAATAAAGAACAACACGTGTATGATTTTACAGCACCTCATAATAATAATAATAATAATAATTGAGGGGGTTGAGTTGACGTAAGGTGTTGTTGTTGTATGATTATATTTTGATATGATACTGAAAAGATGGAAGGAAAGTGTGGGTGGTTATTTGAGTGTGGCTGTACAGTACACTCAAATTAAATGTTACATTATGTTTGTGCTTCATTCCCATACATAAACTATACAGGATAATCTTCTTACTTTCCTGGATGTGTGTGTGTGTGTGTGTTGTTATTGTGTTGTGTTGTGTTGTATGGGGTCGACTATATTCATACGTCCATGTCCCATAAAATTATACAGTATGCAAGAACATACGTGGTACGATGAATGGTTCTTGTTGTGGTACGATGAATGATGGTTCTTGTTGTGGCACGATGAATGGTTCTTTTTCTGGTACGATGAATGGTTCTGTTGTGGTACGATGAAGGTACGATGAATGGTTCTTGTGGTACGATGGATGGTTTTTGTTCTGGTACGATGAATGTACTTGTTTTAGTACGATGAATGGTTTTTGTTTTGGTACGATGAATGGTTCTTGTTTTGGTACGATGGATGGTTCTTGTTGTTTATCTATGGAGTCGTCATCGTATGCATGCACCACGAATGTTCTTGCATAATAATACGGCTCCTTTGTTCAATGTGTTAAGGACCCTGTGATCGTGTATGGTAATTGGAGGCTTCTGATTCCTACTGACTATGCCACGAAACAAATTCATTCCATATTGGTGGGTGTTTCGTGGCAATATTTGAAGAACTCATTTACCTCCCAATTTTCTGACTACATCACAGGGTCCTTTACGGGAAGCAACCTTTTGTGGTCAATTTGGAGTCAATGTAGGCCTCCAAACTCAGCTATAAAACACATCCCCTGTATAATTCCATATTGGAGGAGTTCTGTTTCCTGGCATAGTTTGGAGGAATCAGTAGCCTTCCAATTTCCCATAATAGGTTACTCCCCTTAAACGTATGACTTGTGCTTGTTGTTGAGTTGTGCGAGTAAATAAACTGGTAAACATTCTTAGAGAACATTAGATAACACTTGGATAATATTAATGTACGTGTACTTTGACCTACTGTATAAGAATCCTCTCTGTTGTGCAATGTCATTAATAAGGGACCCTGTGATGTAGTCAGAAATTTGGAGGTTAGTGAGTCCTTCAAATATTGCCACGAAACACACACACCTATATGGAAGGAGCTTGTTTCGTGGCATGGTCAGGAGGAATCAGAAGCCACCAAGTCTCATACACGATCACAGGGTCCTTGTTGTTTGTCAAGATGATGATAATTGTGTTTGTAAGAAATGTTGGTATGCATAGAATAATAATAATAATTTGTGACATTCCATAACTGTGCGAAGGATGAATCTTTGTGAGAAACTAAGGGTCGTATCATTATTAGTCTTCTACTTCAAGGAAAATATCTCTTCGTCGCTCATTTCCTATCAATTTGCAGTACGAATTGATTGACGAAAAGCCTGCATTATCCTCCAAGAAGTTAGTAGTTGAAGGGACCCTGTGATGTTGTCAGAAAATTGGAGGTTAGTGAGTCCTTCAAACATTGCCACGAAACACACACACCTATATGGAAGGAGCTTGTTTCGTGGCATAGTCAGGAGGAATCAGAAGCTACTAAGTCTCATACACGATCACAGGGTCCTTAAGGGGTTATACAGTACAGTTGGTAAATCTAGAGCAACTAATTCCTCCAAGCTATTCCAAGCAACAGGACACTATTATGTTTATTTATTGATTCTGTTTCCTGACATACTTTGGAGGAATCAAGGCGCTCAAATGTAAGAAAAAAAGAGTGCATTACCCCCTTAATAATATGACCCTAACACCCACGGAGGGATGTGTGTGTGTGTGTGTGTGTGTGTGAAGGGGACGGGTTCACTTCTAATAAATCCTCCATCTTTCGTATGATGTTAATTCAATGTTGCCAGAAATCCCAGATAATAGTCCACATATATAAATACAATAAGATTTATACATGAATACACACAGTGCTTCTTTAATATACAATAGAGTCGATGAGTAATTAAGGTACAAAGTTCTGCAATACAACCCTCGTGTTAATTACTCTACCTTGCTAGACCGAGTGAGCAACAAGTTAATTATTAAACACAAGGAGTTTTTTTTTTATATATAATTAAGGACCATGTGATCGTGTATCAAAACTGGAGGCTTTTGCTGATTCCTCCTGACTATGCCACGAAACAAGCTCCTTTTATATATAGGTGTGTGTGTGTGTATTTCGTGGCAATATTTGAAGGACTCGTTTATCTCCACTTTTCTGACTACATCACAGGGTCCCTTTAATTAACCGGGTGTCAGAAGTGTTTCGTCCCCAACCTGAGAAATATATCATGCTGTCGTGGGTGTTGATGTCCACAGATTATAATTATTAGTACAGTGTATAATTATCTCACCACACTTCACACACATAATGATATTTGTAATCTGTATGGGTGATTGCACAAACTATAAAGGGGTAGTTAGTATACTGCTAGTAATTCTGGAGTAACTGATTCCTTCAAGTTATTCCAGGCATGAGGCAACCAGTGTTTTTGTTGTTCATCTCTGGTCCTGTTTCCTGTCATACTTTGGTGGAATCAAGTCGCCCCAATGTACAGTTGCCCACACATGAAGATGGTTTGGCTCGTTACTTGTGAGGTGGCTACAAAAAAAAAAAAAAAAAAAAAAAAAAAAAAAGGAAAGTGAAAAAAAGATGTCGTTTGTTGACAGACAGACAGTAAAATATTATTACTGTCTGCTTGTCAACAACCTATAACTTTTGCTCACTTTCCTTCCTGTTGTAGGTATCTCACAAGTAGAGAGGCGTACCAGATTCATGTGGGGGCAACTGTACCAAAAGTCTACTATATATCCCTTTAACGAAACTCCAACATATGCGTATATTAAGGACCCTGTGATCGTGTATGAAACTTGGAGGCTTCTGATTCCACCTGACCATACCACGAAACAAGCTCCTTCCATATAGGTGTGTGTGTTTCGTGGCAATATTTGAAGGACTCATTTACCTCCAATGTTCTGACTACATCACAGGTCCTTAAGAGGAATGTGATTATCTGGTATC
The DNA here is from genome assembly GCA_033782935.1 of Petrolisthes cinctipes. Classification (NCBI taxonomy): domain Eukaryota; kingdom Metazoa; phylum Arthropoda; class Malacostraca; order Decapoda; family Porcellanidae; genus Petrolisthes; species Petrolisthes cinctipes. The sequence continues at coordinate 95,892 of JAWQEG010003302.1, read as the reverse complement.
CACATTTTTCCTACATTAAGGGGGAAGTACAGTGTTGGCAAATCTGGAGCAATTGATTCCTCCAAACTATTCCAAGCAACAGAACACCATTATTTTTGTTCATCTGGTCCCGTTTCCTAGCATACTTTGGAGGAATCAAGGCACTCCAATGTACCAAAAGTATGCTCACCCCTTAAGCATACAGTTCAATTTAGTGTGGATGTGAGCTTGTGTTGACCTTGGGGAGAATACTGGTTGAAATGTCTATTATTATATGCAATGAATTTCTTGGTACTGCAGCAGCAACTGATGTTCATTATTTATCCAAGGAGAGAAGGATTCATTCATTGTTTACTTACTTTCTGATAATGTCACAAGAACCACAGTATGTATGAGTATTTATGTAGGTCCAAGGAGAGAAGGATTCACTCATTGTTTACTTACTTTCTGATAATGTCACAAGAACCACAGTATGTATGAGTATTTATGTAGGTCCAAGGAGAGAAGGATTCACTCATTGTTTACTTACTTTCTGATAATGTCACAAGAACCACAGTATGTATGAGTATTTACGTAGGTCTAAGGAGAGAAGGATTCACTCATTGTTTGTTTACTTTCTGATAATGTCACAATTAACCACAGTATGTATGAGTATTTACGTAGGTCTAAGGAGAGAAGGATTCACTCATTATTTACTTACTTTCTGATAATGTCACAAGAACCACAGTATGTATGATTATTTACGTAGGTCTAAGGAGAGAAGGATTCACTCATTGTTTGTTTACTTTCTGATAATGTCACAAGAACCACAGTATGTATGAGTATTTACGTAGGTCTAAGGAGAGGATTCACTCATTGTTTGTTTACTTTCTGATAATGTCACAAGAACCAGAGTATGTATGAATATTTATGTAGGTCTAATTGTAATATCATAGTGGACATACGGTAATTTTTTGATGGGTGTGTGAACCTTCTATTAAATACAAGTTGGTTTATCAGTTTAGGCATTAAAATATGGAAGAGGGAAAGGTATTGATTCATATATTGTATGGTGTGTGTGTGTGTGTGTGTGTGTGTTAGGGAGGGCTTGGGTGTTGAGGGGTGACCTGTGTGTGACCTGTGTTGATGGGAGATGACCTGTTATCTATGTTGAGGGGGTGACCTGTTATCTGTGCTTAGGAAGTGACCTGTTATCTGTGTTAAGGGGAGGTGACCTGTAACCTGTATTGAGGGGAAATGACCTGTTATCTGTGTTAAGGGGAGGTGACCTGTAACCTGTATTGAAGAATGACCTGTAACCTGTATTGAAGAGTGACCTGTAACCTGTATTGAAGAATGACCTGTAACCTGTATTGAAGAATGACCTGTAACCTGTATTGAAGAATGACCTGCAACCTGTATTGAAGAATGACCTGTAACCTGTAGTCTGTTCATAAATACAATGTTCTTTAATTAAGGGGAATAAAAATAATAATTACTGTATTTATGTGACTGAATGGAAAGACTTATACATACATACATACATACATACTCATACAAACAAACAAACAAACAAACCAATCATATCACAACACAGCCTTCCTCAGTAATGGAGTGGTGGTGGGGGGGTTATTGTTTGTTATTATTGTTGTTGTTATTGTTGTTGTGGTTGTTGTTAATGTTGTTGTTGTTATTGTTGTTGTTAATGTTGTTGTGGTTGTTATTATTGTTGTTGTTCTTGTTAATGTTGTTGTTATTGTTGTTCTGATGTCAGGAGGAATCAGTAGCATGCAACACTCCAACAACAACAACAACAACAACACAGGCCTCGTAACACATACATACACACAGCATAATATGTCAATAAATATTATGAAGAAAAAATTTATGTGCATTTCCAATAATTTTTCTGGTGTTTCATGGTTCCAACATTTTATTTATTTTATTTTTGTTTTCAGAATTAAGGGACTGATCTTGTGTGTGACCTTATATAATTTGTCCACACATATGACCCCATAATTATAAGTGACCTTTCCTGTGATGTAGTCAGAAAATTGATGGTAAACGAGTCCTTCAAATATTGCTGAACCAAAATAATAATAATAATAATAATAATAATAATAATAATGATAGCCTGTATGGTGTTTGGAATAATGTAGAGGAATCAGTTGCTCCAGATTTACCACCAACCAACATTGTATTCTAATCCCCTTGTAATTTTTAAGGACCCTGTGATCGTGTATGAGAGACTTGGTGGCTTCTAATTCCTCCCGACTATGCCACGAAACAGGCTCCTTCCATATAGGTGTGTGTGTGTGTTTCGTGGCAATATTTGAAGGACTCGCTAAAGTCCAATTTTCTGACTACATCACGGGGTCCCTTAACTAACCAACCAACCCCTCAGCACAACACTTACCATCCAACCACATCCTTCTCTCCTTTTACCAGTCTTCATAATATATTGCATCAGTTGGTTTTCGTGAGGATTTTTCTTAGTAAAAATTTTGACTGCATAAATTGGTTTTAATGAGGATTTTTCTTAATTAAATTTTAGGCTGCATAATTTGGTTTTAATGAGGATATTTCTTAGTTAAAATTTTGACTGCATAAATTGGTTTTCATGAGGATTCTTCTTGATTGAAATTTTAGACTGCAACAAAATCTCTACTTAGATCTACACATACATACATACATACATCTTGAAACCATAGCAACCACCATAACATTATTTATTATAAGGGGGTAATTATAATATACCTTTGGCCCAATGCATGTATATATAGGCTATTTATTCCTCCAGTCTAAGCTGACCAACACACCACAACATCAGCTCAGTTAAAGGGGCAATTCGTTTTTGTTACATTGTAGTGCCTTGATTCCTCCAAAGTATGCCAGGAAACAGGACCAGACGGATAAAAATAATGGTGTTCTGTTGCTTGGAATAGTTTGGAGGATTTAGTTGCTCCAGATTTACCAACACAAAATTTCCACCTTAAGGGACCCTGTGTGTGATGTGGTCAGAAAATTGGAGATAAACGAGTCCTTCAATTATTACCACGAAACACACACACCTATATGAAAGGAGCTTGTTTCGTGGCATGATCAGGAGGAATCAGAAGCCTCCAATTTTCATACACGATCACAGGGTCCTTAAGGGAGAAGTAAGTACAGTGTTGGTAAATCTGGAGCATGCAGGTGATTCCTCCAAACTATTCCAAGCAACAGAAGAACACCATTAGTTTTGTTCATCTGGTCCTGTTTCCTGGCATATATATACTTTGGAGGAATCAAGGCACTCCAATGTACCAAAAGTGAATAAATTACACCTTTAAAAGTGGCTTGTTTCCTGGAATATATTGGAGGAATACGTGGCCTCCAAATCTTGCCAACATAACATTACACATTACCCCCTTAATTAATATATTGCCAACTACAACGTATTAACCTTTATTATTATTCATCATCAACACAACAGGTGCATAATATAAAAATATAAATTATAAAAATATAATTTCAGTTTTCGAGATGCTAATATAATAATGAATAACTCGTTCGTTTTATGAGTGGAAAATGCAACACACACAGACAAAAAAAAAAAAATAATAAAAAAAATAATAATAATAATAATAAAAAAAAATATTATTATTATCGTAAACTATTAATGGACTAAGACAACTTAATTGATAAAAGCCTATTATGGTACAGTTGGTTGAGCAAGTAAAAAGTGCAACAACAAGAAAAATATAGCTGTATAGTAATATATATAATTATGGCAACAACTTCACCAACCAGCCAACCAGCACTCACAAAAGTTCAGCCAATCACGTTCCACCTTACATCGGCTTTAGGTTCCCACTAATTCATTCATAAAGTTACGATCAAGTGTAAATTTACTACAAAGAAAAGCCAGATTTTCCCAATAATTCATTCATAAAGATACGAACGAGGGTTTTATTATAGATAAAATTTTTCCATATACAGCAATAATTTTTCTTGCACTTTTTACTTGTTCAGCTGTACAGTCGCGGCACATAGTCCTTGACCATGCAGGTTGTAAGGGTGAATGGTGTCTGTTCAAGGACTATGTGCCTCGACTGTACATAGCGACTCGTCTACACAACTGAGGTGATTAACAATTTTGATTATCACCCCTATAATACCTAAGAATAAAAATAATAATAATAATAATAATAATAATAATAATAATAATAATAATGATCAGTAATTTTTTTTTCTTCAATATTATAATATAACATGCTGCAAGTAAAATTAAAACATATTAATATAAGTGACATATTTACAATCTTCAGTGTCTCTAATCAATTAAATCTTTCTGTTTGTAAGTTTATTTGTTTATGTTTGTTTTTCCATCAGAATTAAAACATCATGACCTTCTTTCCTTCACTAAACTAAAAAGCGTATATTTAGTTATTTTATTTATCTTTTTTTTTCCTCCAAAGAATTGATATAAAACTTCTGTTGTTGAGTAGGGAGAGCTAGAGCTACGGCAGGTGTTATTTACAGTATATTTCCCTAGTAAGACCTACTTGACTTTATGCTACACGGAAGAATGGATTGAGGGAATGTGTGTGTGTGTGTTTAGTAGGTTTCATCCCAAAGATAAATTATTATTATTATTATTATTGTTATTTTTATTTTTATAATTTTTTTTACTATTATTATGATTTTTATTATTATTATTATTATTTTTATTATTATATTTTTTGCTATTATTATTATTATTATTATTATGAATGTTGCTAGTTTATTTATTTTTGTTTGTATGTATGTTTATTTCATGCTATGGAAAATTAATTAATACTATATATATGAATTGCATTAGATTTTGTTGTTGTTGTTGTTGTTGTTGTTTTGAAATGGAGTACAGTAAGTTTTAATTTCCGTGGGATGAAACCGACTCACACCAACATCCCCTATACTCATTATTATACAGATCTCTTAAAATTTTTGTATTGTACATAAACACTTATTATTGACCAAGACCAAAATACAGCATCATTATCTCTCTTTCTCTTTCTCTCTCTCTTTCTTTCTTTCTTTCTCTCTCTCTCTCTTTCTCTCTCTCTCTCTCTCTCTCTCTCTCTCTCTCTCTCTCTCTCTCTCTCTCACACACAAACACACACACACATACAGTACACATGCATTTCTCTTACGCACACACACACACACATACATGCATTCCTTTTACACACACACACACACACCTGCTTTAAAGCTACACACACACACACACACCTGTATTCCTCTTACACACACACACACACACACACACATGCAATCCGGCTACACACACATGCATTCCTTTTACACACACACACATGCATTCCTTTTACACATACACACACCCACATGCATTCCTTTTATACACACACACATTCCAGTTACACACCTCTCTCTCTCTCGCTCTCTCTCTCTCTCACACACACACACACACACACCTGCATCTCAACTAACCAATGAATAGAGCTCTGAGGACGGAAAATACAACATAAATAATAGTCCTGTTGCTGTATGTATATTTACTGGGGTTAGGTTAGGTTAGTACAGTGTTGATGTTAAAACTGGACCAAACTGATTCATCCAAAACTCCTCCAAGCAACAGGACACCATTACGTTTGTCCATCTGGTTCTGTTTCCTGGCATACTTTGGAGGAATCAAGTTACTCTGATGTACCAAAAGTTTATTATTTTTATTATTATTATTATTATTATTATTACCCCATTAAGGAGAGCATACACTTTATTATTTTGGTACATTGGAGTGCCTTGATTCCTCCAAAGTATGCCAGGAAACATGACCACATGAACAAACGTAATGGTGTTCTGTTGCTTGGAATATATTGGAGGAATCATTTGCTCCACATTTACCAACACTGTATTATCCCATTAAACCTGTATATTCATGAGATTAGGTAGATTAAGAGTTAAGACCAACCAAATTGTATATAAATTTTAACTTTCTATTGAATGGAAATGGGAATTATTATTATTATTATACAATTATATTCTCTTGTTAGTGAACTGGAGTGCTTCTGGTTCCTGCAAACTATGCCACGAAACATATCCTTTATTGGCAAACTTTGGAGGAATTTCAGACCTTCCAATTCACCAACAAGTGAATCTCTCTTTATTAAAAATAATGGGTTGTTATGGGAAATTACTAAACTGAACTGAATAGCTGTAATAATGATTTCCCCAATAATAATAATAATAATAACAATAATAATAATAATAATAATGATAATAGGGTTTGATTAAGTTAAATTGATGGAGCATACATAATATTGATAATTAGGTTTGTACAGTTTCACACACAAAAGATGACCTACTCATTTTGATAATGTATACACCTATCTATCTTTAATTTAACCTGTCCAAGAAGCACATCCTTCCTTGTCTCACCATTCATTTATACACACAACTTGAGAGAAAATACACTCTATATGTATATTACGCAAAGTGCCAAATAATAATAATAATAATAATAATAATAATAATAATAATAATAATAATAACATTACTGGTACACGTGTCATTCACTCTGCTGTATGTCTATAACTCAATACTCACCTACCATTATCACTCACACAAGTTTATGGTACATCATTAAGTAACTATAACGTACACTTGCACTTAGGCCAATGTTTTATTAAATAAGATTCCACTGTGCGCCAAGACGACTGCGCTGGAGGACACTGGCTTCCACACCTACCTTTGTCCAACACGTAAGCAACAAGAAAAGCACAGATATAAACACTAATTCTCGATCAAAGTTTAGTAGTAGTTCAGTTGTACCATTAAATATCAACTAAATTAACTGGACACACACAGACAGTTTGCAGTCCGTTATAGTTTGCTATATAAAAATGGTTGTACTCTACTGCACTACTCGGGCAGGTGGTGTTGGTGCGCCGTCTGCTGCTGCCGCCTCCTCCTCCCGCCACCTCCCGCCTCACTCCCCTTGACATTACCTTATTACTGCTTATCTGGCCACCATGTAGGGATCTCCTGGCTTGGGTATGGTGTTTGGGAGGGTTGTGGCGGGGGCGGGAGCGACCCCCGGCCTGCTACTGGTAGGGTTTTCTGCGGTGCTGCTGCATACGCTCAAGGGAGGCCGGGCGAGCCATGTGTACCCCCGCTGTGAAGTAATCTGAGTGGGTGGGTGCGAACACACTCTGGTGGGGCTGGAAGGTTCCGGCAGGCAGACCCATACCTGACGGTGACCAATACGAGGCAGGGGCATACCCGGATGCTGAGGGTGAGGGCGAGGTGGTCTGCGTGAGGACTTGAGAGGGGCTTGTGGTATGGTAGGTGACCAGTCCCTCACTGATGGTCACCTGTGGTTCAAAAGCCATTGCTGGCATAGTGGGCAGGTCACGATGGCTCAGCGGTAATGGAGAGTCAGTCTGTAGTCGTACACCAGCTGCCCCCAATGCTGCTTCTGGTATACGGGCATGGATCCCTGCTGCTGTCTGTGTGACGGTGAGAGACATGGGTTGGGACACCTGAGCCCCTGAATGACCACCATGGGACACAACCACTGAGATGGGAGGCAGTTGTTGTTGTGTGGTGGCCAGGTCCATTACCTCATCTTGAGGGCCAACATCCTTGTCCCTTGCTGCTAATGCCTCCTGTAGGATGTCGTCCCGGCCATCACGCCCTCCATCCGTTGTAACTGACCCTGGTGACAACAGTGACAACCCAGTCTTGTCTTTCTTGTCTTTCTTTTGTGGTATTTTACGGATGGTAACTTCGGTCTCATTGATACTGGAACCATTTACACCGTCTGGCAGCGACGCCACACCTTTTTTCTTCCTTGGACTTTTACTTCCCTTTTTACGTGTACGTTGCTGCACTTGTCGTAGCTCGTCTTCGGTGAGTGGTGTGACTGTGATGGCCTTCAACTTACTCTCCAACACGGTCTTGACATCAGCTTCGGTGATCTCACCTCGCTTGGCAGCGGGAAGGTGACGCTTGAACACATGACGGCGCAGGTTACGAGCCTGTTTGATGATGCCCATACACAGCGGACACTTCATGGGTCGGTCAGAGGGAGCCGTCGCCTGCACCGCGTTAGCAATAGCCATCAAGGCGGACACATCTGAAAAGAGACGGCGGGCGGAGGTGAGAGGCGGCAGCTGCACACTACACTACAACACAACCAGGCCCAGCTGACCTATACCATACCATACCAACACCAACACTACCAGGCCCAGCTGACCTATACCATACCATACCAACACCAACACTACCAGGCCCAGCTGACCTACCATACCAACACCAACACTACCAGGCCCAGCTGACCTATACCATACCATACCAGACCAACACTACCAGGCCCAGCTGACCTACCATACCAACACCAACACTACCAGGCCCAGCTGACCTACCATACCAACACCAACACCATATTATATCACACCACCACCACCCATCACCCACTACACCCCATACACCTACACTACTAAGGTCAATGGATATATAAACAATAGTTAAACAATTACTGCCAGTTCCAACTTTATTCATACGAAAAACAGAGCATATATAAATATATATATACAGGAGATAAGATAAAATATATTTACACATACGAACACAACCTTAATAAAAGTATATTAATATCACTTGGTTATTGAGGGCCACAAAGGGCAGCTATTAAATATAAATTGGCACAGTTTCTATGCAGAGCGAGAGAGGAATGGAAAATATGACCTGGCAAACACAAGCTGGTACAGAACGAATGTTAGGCGGCGATGAATCAGTTACTGGGAGAAGGGGATGTGTGGTGGGGGAGGGGGGAGGAAGGGGACTACAGCGACAAAACTACAAGGGAAGATATACAGCTGCAGACAATAATACTTTAACACACTTCTGGTAATACAACAACAAACCGAAATGAGTTTAACACAGACAAACTAATCACAGATTCAAACGACTTAAAGAGATTCATTCCATCGATTTGCAAACCCAGAAGTGTAGAAAGAACTATTGTCCGCGACTGAACAAGACTGCTGCTCCTGCGAACACTTCTCTCTCTCTCTCTCTCTATCTCTCTCTCTCTCTCTCTCTCTCTCTCTCTCTCTCTCTCTCTCCTGTTATACCACAACCCAAGAGTGAACACTAATAATATCAGGTCTCGTCTGTTTGCTATAGTTGTGATGATGAGGCTTGTGTTGAGGGCCAGTACTGAGGGACCTCCAGGAAGCAAGAGGCTATGGTTTTATCTTTCGGGAGTGGACGCGCGTGTGGGCACATCTGGTTTGTAGGTTGGTGTACACGTGACCACAGACGGTACACGTGCCGGCCAGACCTGCAGCGTGTTTCTGGTGGACGTGTCGAGAGCGACTCTGACGATTGGTGAAGCACTTGTCGCAGAAGGGGCATAAGTAGGTCTTGGGGCGGAGGACGACACGGGGGTACCACATTTCTTCAGTGCACCCCCCACTGCCGCCGCCGCCGCCCACATCCACAAACACCCCTGCACCGGGGCCGCCCACCAACCCAGCACCAACGCCGCCCACGCTGCCCGACCCTGCAAGAGATACGGCGTGAGGGAGGGGCGTGCGTGGCGGTGCTTGTGCGTGCGTCGAACGAATCAAGCCTGTGTGTATCAGGAGTGGCAGCGGCAACAACACCTCACCAACCACCTTATACTGTACAGGTGAAGGAGTCAGGGAGGCAGGGTGGGGGGGGGCAGGGAGGGAGGAATAATGGCTGCACGGGGAGACTTCAAAATAATAATAATAATAATAATAATAATAATAATAATAATAGCTACTTCACTCACTACAGCATCACCCTTATTAAATCAAGTAAACATATTTATCATCATCATCATTAATATTGGATAAACGTCATCATCATCATCATCATCATATTTATCTCATCACCATCATCATAGTGCATCATTATAATTCCCAATCCATGCATCATTACCATCAACCAAACAATAATTCATAATCAATTCCTAAACATATCTAGTTCTTGACACAAGGCTAAAAATGTCATGAAAATATTTTGTATTAGGCAGAACAGCACTTATAGATCCCAACACTCACTCTGTTTACACGTATATAAATGTATGTATGTATGTACAGCCACAATCAAATATCCACTAACACACTTTCCTTCCAACGTGCAAATAAATCAGTATCGTATCAAAATATAATTATACAACACCCTACGTCAACTCAACCCCCTCAGTTATTTTTATGAGGTGCTGCAAAATCATACACGTGTTCTTTTTTATTACCAAGATATTTACTACGATGGAAGGAAAGTGTCGGTGGTTATTTGATTGTGGCTGTACACAGTAAACCTTTCCTTATCTCGACACCACTACACCTTCCCTCACACATACATCTTTACCAGTACCGTGGGGGCCAAGTAATGAAATAGGAATATAGTCAATTGTACAGTTGGACACATGAATGGGTGGTACAGCCCAAGTGAAAGATGGTCAATTTCTCCCAATATCAAGTTCCTTAGTGCCAAATAGGAGACACCAGGGGCAGAAGTCAGTATTGAGGATGGTAATAAAAAGCAAGTACCTGATAATAGACACTGGTTACTCAAATGGGACAAGTATCTTTCACCTGGACTGTACTACCCATTCATGTGTCCAACTGTACAACACATGTCCAGTTGTGGCCAAGAGTATAGAATATTATGTATCCACCTTCTGCCAGCCAACCCAGAGATGTGGTACCATAACAACCATGAAGGAGAGTGGTGAAATGGGACAATACTCAACAACCTGCAATGTGTCGAATTAGTTACTTGAGCTGGCGAGAGGGTGCTGACAAACCTACACACACACACACACACACACACACTCTCTCTCTCTCTCTCTCTCACATACGCACACACACGCACACACACACACACACACACACACTCTCTCTCTCTCTCTCTCTCTCTTTGATTCGATTCAGGTTAATGAGTGTTGCCCAGGTTCACTCCTCGTTTCCATGGTTGGGTTGCGACTTTGCCACATATCTGGGTTGGCTAGGAAAAGGTACATACATACATATATATATATATATATACATACATACATACATACATACACCTGGCCAAACCTGTACAGTGCACATAAAAGTTTCCTAAAAAATAATAATATACTCAAGAGAAACTCATACTAATATACATCCATACATACACAGCCTCACATACTGCCTTAAAACCACCATAGTAAAAAAATATATACACACAGACTGGGTCGGGTTACATTATCATAGTTTGTAATATCATCGTAAAGATACAGAGAAAAAAAAAGGCTTATGTAATTATGTATGTAAAAAAGTAATTAACCAAGTGTATTAATATCAGGTGAATCAAACACTACTTACTATGAATTCTTGTATTTATTTAAAGTATAGATATCCTAGTAACATCACAGAGTACAGAAAGTTTTGAGATCTGGCACTTAAAGCGTCTTAGAGAGTGACTGACTGACTACAGGGAAGCGTCTGGGGTATACAAAATAGAGTTACTGTGGTGTGTTGTTGTGGTGTTGTGGTGTCATCATTATACCACCATCACCACCACCACTACCAGGTCACCAGGGCCATAAGCTGCTACTGCCATCCACGGCTACAATACTGCTGCTGCTCTTTACTCCCTGGGGCTACACCTTCTTCACTACACCCAGCTCACTATACATTCACTACATTGTCACTACACCAAGCTCTCCTACATGTCTATAGGTGGTCACACTGTCACACTTGGTCGGTGGGCACCTGATGGTGGGGCGGCAGGTGTAAGGGGGGTAAGGGTGGCAACATGTCTTTATCTTGTGGGGGCCAAGGTACAGTAGAAGGGAGCATCACTCCCCGTAGCCGCCGCCGCCCCGCGTGTGCCACTGAACGGTGTGTAATAAGACAGTTACGGTTCTTACACACTTTACCACAGATATCACACGTGACGGTGGCACCAGGTTGTAGGTGTTGGTCCCGTAGGTGACGCGTCATTGACCCGCGGTTCGAGAACGACTTGAAACAGAACACACATTGGTTGTCTGGGGTTGGCGCCCCTGCCCCCCCGGCCTGGTGCGAGGCAGGAGGGGGTGGCCAGGGGAAGGAGCCGGAGAAGGTGGCCATGGGGGGCGTGTGACAACCAGGGACGGGGGGCGCAGTGAACCCCAGATCCTCGAGGCCTGCAACATGATGAGACACCGTCAGTACTGACGCCACCACTGCTACCACTACCACTACTCACCCGACCCTCATCCCTCACTCATACCCATCTAACCCAACCCTATACCCCGTCACATAAACTGGTGGTAGGCTCGCTCCAGCTCCCCCCCAAGCCCCACTAGGGGGTCGCCCTCAAAAGTGTCCAGTGGCAGTGGTGGTGACAGAGGAGGGGCAGTGATGGGTGGTGGGGCAGGCAGCAGTGGGGTGGCAGAGTTGTGGGGCACACAGGGGGTGTGGACGAGGACGGGTGCAGGGGCAGGGTCAGGGCCAGGGGGTATCGCGGGGCGGTGTACGGTGCTGCGGTGTTTAATTAATGCCCCACGGTTCTTACACCACTTGCCACACAGGTGACATGGCAGGGAGCCGGGGTCGACGTGTCTGTCACGTTCGTGCCGTCTGCGGCTGCCCACGGTGGAAAATATTTTGCCACAAAACCCGCAGCTGCGGCAAAACTCACAAGTACAGTGACTCGGGTGCGGCTGCCACCACCCACCGACCCTCACCTCTGCAAAAGAGAGAACAACTCTTATGCCCCGAGCCTCGTCCTGCCTCGGTGTCACTCCTTGTACGCTGTCATCCTGCCATCAACCCTGTCCTGTCCAGCCATCCCATCACCAGTCCTGTCACCATCACAACCATCACTACAACAACAAGGTGTGAGTACAAGAGTTGTACACAACCTCTTCACGTTCTCTTCTACACCACAACACCGTCACCCCCAAGCCTATACCAGCAGTGTCTTATTAGTTCCTTACACCAACACAGCCTTAAATACCAACACTACAAATATTAACAGCAATAATCACCTCTACAAATACCACCAATGTATAATATTACTACCACAACCACAACTACCAGTACAGATAATTACATCCACCATCATCACCACTGTAACATCACTAACATCACAACACTACAACTACCAGTAACACTATACCAAGGCAGCTATACCGATAAAACTACCCCAAGACTACCATTACAACTACCACTATGTTAGCAAAAATAGACCATCACTAACCACTACCACTAACAATACTTATACAACTACCACTACACCAACAGTACACCAACGCAACTGAAAGCACTACCACTACTGTATTCCTATAGCTACCACCAGCACAACCACAACACAACACTACCATCACAACTACTACTATATATAGCCAACACGTCCACTACAACCACCACTAACCACTAACAACCACAACACAACACTACCATCACAACTACTACTATATATAGCCAACACAACCACCACTAACCACTAACCACTAACTAACTACAGCACAACAACAACAACAACAACAACAACCACAAAATAATGAAATCAATAAGAAGCAACAACACTACTACAGCATTTCCTTGACCTCTCCCATGCATCGATAAATAAAACAATATAAGGTCAAAATTATATTGCTACACTTTTTTCATTTAATTAATCATCGTTCAACCTCGTCCACTTCTTCTCCTTGTTGTCGTCGCATGAGTAAATATTGCGTTCGGTAATAATATAGGAGTTAACGAGCCGAGTTCTTCTTGGTGGTGTTGGTGTTGGTGGTGGTGGTAGTAGTATAAGTCGATTAGGATTGTACTCATCCAAAATTATTTATAGTCTCGTACTCCCCTTCCCACCCAAAAATAAGGAAGGAAGAGAGAGAGAGAGAGAGAGAGAGAGAGAGAGAGAGAGAGAGAGAGAGAGAGAGAGAGAGAGAGAGAGAGAGAGAGAGAGAGAGAGAGAGAGAGAGAGAGAGAGAGAGAGAGAGAGAGAGAGAGAGAGAGAGAATATCGGGTGTAATATTTGCGTTAGGTTAGGTGGAGTTGGAAGGATAGAATGTGAGAAAAATAAAATTAAAATATAGAGTCTTTTTTCCCATTTGGACACTGAAAAAATATAATAATAATCTTCATTCCAGTGTGTGTGTGTGTGTGTGTGTGTGTGTGTGTGTGTGTGTGTGTGTGTGTGTGTGTGTGTGTGTGTGTTAGTGTGTGTGTGTGTGTGTGTGTGTGTGTGTGTATAGAATCGATCCCAAATACGTTGATTCACAGTACCCATCAAAATTTTCATAAACATTACATTTATTTTCATTACAATGTTCACCTTCGCTTATTTTTATCATCATCATCATCATCATCATCATCATCATCACCATAATCATCTTCATCATTATCAACACTGGCAATCACTATCATTATCAAATATAAAACCCTCCATCAGAACTCATTATTTTCTTTACCACAAACTTACAATGGCCGTGTGTAAGAAAAGTTATAATTTTTGTGAACGGATTAGGAGACAAAGAAGGAAGGTCTGTAAAGGCGGACGAAAGAAGACGGTGTTAGTTAGGACAGAAACACCCGGTATATCTATAACAAATGAGAAAGATAGAGAGATGAGGGACAGCAAGCACAAGGGAAATAGAAGGAAAGGAGGGACAGCAAGCACAAGGGAAATAAAAGGGAAGGAGGGAGAGCAAGCACAAAGGAAATAGAAGGAAAGGAGGGACAGCAAGCACAAGGGAAATAGAAGGAAAGGAGGGACAGCAAGCACAAGGGAAATAAAAGGGAAGGAGGGACAGCAAGCACATAGGAAATAGAAGGAAAAGAGGGACAGCAAGCACAAGGGAAATAAAAGGGAAGGAGGGACAGCAAGCACATAGGAAGCAGTAGGAAAGGAGGGACAACAAGCACGAAGGAAAAAGTAGGAAAGGAGGGACAGCAAGCAAGTAGGAAAAAGAAGGAAAGGAGCGACAGCAAGCACAATGGAAATAGAAGGAAAGGAGCGACAGCAAGTACAATGGAAATAGAAGGAAAGGAGGGACAGCAAGCACAATGGAAATAGAAGGAAAGGAGGGACAGCAAGCATAAAGGAAATAGAAGGAAAAGAGTGACAGCAAGCACGAAGGAAAAAGTAGGAAAAGTAGGACAGCAAGCACGAAGGAAAACGTAGGAAAGGAGGGACAGCAAGCAAGTAGGAAAAAGAAGGAAAGGAGGGACAGCAAGCACAAGGGAAATAAAAGGGAAGGAGGGACAGCAAGCACAAAGGAAATAGAAGGAAAGGAGGGAAAACAAGCACATAGGAAGCAGTAGGAAAGGAGGGACAACAAGCACGAAGGAAAAAGTAGGAAAGGAGGGAAAACAAGCACATAGGAAGCAGTAGGAAAGGAAGGACACGTAAAGAGAGAAAACTAAGGTATTTGCTCGGGTCGACATACACGGGAAGGAAGGAGGGAGACAATAACAGTGAATAGTCTATACTTTGGAGCATTAAGGAGGAAATTCGGTGTTGGTAAATTTGAAGCAACTGAATCCTCCAAACTATTCCAAGCAACAACAGAACACCATTATTTTTGCTCTTCTGGTCTTGTTTCCTGGCATACTTTGGAGGAATCAAGGCACTCCAATGAAACAAAAGCGAATTACCACCTTAATTAAGGGACCCTGTGTTGTACTAAGAAAATTGGAGTTAAATGAGTCCTTCAAGTATTGCCATGAAACACCCACCGATATGGAAGAAGCTTGTTTCGTGGCATTATTCAGAAGGAATCAGAAGCCTCACATTATCATACACGACGATCACAGGGTCCTTAAGGGGGTGCGTGAGGGTGTAGGGGACAGGCTGAGGGGGGGGGGGGGGTTTGGGGGGTTTGGGATTAGGGGGACAGGTTTGGGGTGGGTAGAAAGCCTGTCTGTCCCCTATTCCAGCACCCTTCTAACACCCCCCCCCCCCAAGCCTGTCCCACTAATCCCACACACCCCTAAACCCCCCCCAAGCCTGTTCCCTAATCCCGCACCCCCCTAACACCCCCCCAAGCCTGTCCCACTACTCCCGCACCCCCCCCCCCCCAAGCCTGTCCCACTACTCCCGCACCCCCAAGAGCCCCCCACCACCAAGCCTGTCCCACTACTCCCACACCCCCCAACCCCCCCCAAGCCTGTTCCCTACTCCCGCACCCCCCTAAACCCCCCACCCCCAAGCCTGTCCCCCTAAAGAAAACTCAAGGCCTCTCTCTATACACTAACCAAACGATGACCACTGTTTAATTGATAGCTCCTTACATTGCAATTATTAATGAACCATCTATCATACAGTACTGAGGAGTGGTCATCGTTTCGTGCACGTGTTTCCTTGCATGTGACCTCTGATGGGGCCAGGTTGTTTCATGGTAATTATAAAAAAAAAAAAAAAAAAAAAAAAAAAAAAAGTTAAGGTTGTGATCAGATTGTGTCCATTTTTCCTAACTCTCTTACGAACATAAAAACTTAACTACCTATATAATTATGCCATGATGGTGCTGATTTAAGGTGTTTTTTTTTTCTTTTTTTTTTGATACATTGGAGTGCCTTGATTCCTCCAAAGTCTGCTAGCAAACAGGACCAGAGGGGCAAAAGTAATGGTGTTGTTCTGTTGCTTGGAATAGTTTGGAGGATTCAGTTACTCCAGAATTACCAACACAAAACTATCCCCCTTAAGGGTCCCTGTGATGTAGTCAGAAAAAAATTGGAGGTAAATGAGTTCTTTAAATATTGCCACGAAACACACACACCTACTGAATATAGAAGGAGTTTGTTTCGTGGCATAATCAGGAGGAATCAGAAGCCTCCATTTATCATACACGATCACAGGGTCCTTAAGGGGGTGCGGTAGTAGGGGACAGGCTGAGGGGGGGGGGGGGTTGGGAGGTTTGGGATTAGGGGGACAGGCTTGGGGTGGGTAGAAAGCCTGTCTGTCCCCTATTCCAGCACCCCCCCTAACCCCCCCCCCCAAGCCTGTCCCACTACTCCCGCACCCCCAAGCCTGTTCCCTACTCCCGCACCCCCCTAAACCCCCCTATTCCCGCACCCCCCTAACACCCCCTCCCCGATCACAAGGTCCTTAAGGGGGTATATAGATAGCACATTGTTTTGGGTGGTAAATCTGGAGCAAATGAGTCCTCCAAACTATTCCAGGCAACAGGATACCATTATTTGTCTTCATATGGGTCTGTTTCCTGGCATACTTTGGAGGAATCAAGGCACTCCAATCTATCAAAGGTATACCATCCCCTTAATTAAGGACCCTGTGATCGTGTATGATAAATGGAGACTTCTGATTCCTCCTGACTATGCCACGAAACAAGCTCCTTCCATATAAGCCGTGTTTCGTGGCAATATTTGAAGGACTCATTTACCTCCAATTTTCTGACTACATCACACACAGGGTCCCTAAAAATAAGAGGGTAATACACTCTTGTTACATTGGAGTGCCTTGATTCCTCCAAAGTATGCCAGGAAACACACCCAGATGAAGACAAATAATGGTATCCTGTTGCCTGTAATAGTTTGGAGGAATCATTTGCTCCAGATTTACCACCCAGGACCAGATTAACAAAACTACTGGTGTTCTGTTGCTTGGAATAGTTTGGAGGAATCATTTACTCCTTATTTACAAACACTGTATTGCCTCCTTTAAGGGGGTGCGGGAATAGGGGGACAGGCTTGGGGGGGTTTAGGGGGGTGCGGGGGGTTTGGGGGGTGCGGGGGTAGGAGGACAGGCTTGGGGGGGGGGTTAGGGGGGTGCAAGGGGGTCGGGGGGGTTTGGGGGGTACGGGAGTAGGGGGACAGGCTTAGGGGAGGGGGGGGGGTTAGGGGGGGTGCGGGAATAGGGGACAGGCTTTCTACCCACCCAAAGCCTGTTCCCCTACTCCCGCACCCCCCAGTCCCTCCCCCCACAAGCCTGCCCCCCTACTCCCGCACCCCCTTAAGCGAAAATGAAAGAAAATATACTATGTCATGATTATCTGTTATTCTCATTCTAATTCCATACAAAAATACAAACTGTCCAATAATCATGTTAAATGCATTTTAATCCTACACGAATTTAATTATAAACTGTGCCATGATTTTGCTATTCATTATAAGAAAATAAAAATCTCTCACGACTGTTTTACTTTCATTTTAACTTAATTTGAAAATAAAAATCTCTCACTATTGTCATATTTTAATTCTAATATTATACGAAAATTAAAATATCTCACGACTTTCATTTTAATATTTTACGAAAATATTAATCTCTCACGACTGTCTTACTTTCATTCTATAACTAACACCTTTGGAAAATAAAACATCTGGTCAAATTTATTATTATTATTATTATTTTTATTTTTTACTAGTCACAAGCCGACATCATTCATTTTTTTTTTTATGCAAAGGTAAATGCTGATGACAAACTAAAATGTTTCTTAAATGACAAAGATTTTCAGATCAAAGAATATATACATAAATTATTATAATCCATATTTCCAGTTTACTTTCACCCTCTATTCTCATTCAGTTTATCTTATTTTATTTATCATCCTCAATTTATCTTCCCGTTCTTACATTTTCAAAGCTAAGCCTTCTCTCTCTCTCTCTCTCTCTCTCTCTCTCTCTCTCTCTCTCTCATTGGCCTGTATCTCGCCCTCCATGACCTCGCCTCACCTGACCTACTTGATTCCTGTTCCTCTCTCCTCATCCTGCCACCCATTCTCCATCCTTCCCTGGGTTCTATCCTATCCCGTCTCGCCTCCTTCCTTCCCTATCCTCCTTTACCTACCTATCCAGCAAGCCTCTCCTCACCCTATCCAATCTCTAACAAGCCTCATCTCTCTATCAAACATCTTGTCCACATGTTCTATCTATCCATCTATCTTTCTATCAATCTAGCCTCGTTCTTTCTACCTATCCCTTTGCCTCCTCACCCACATCAACACCACCTCACCCTATCCAATCTAACAAGCCTCATCTCTCTATCAAACATCTCGTCCACATGTTTTATCTATCCATCTATCTTTTTATCTATCTAGCCTAGCCTCGTTCTTTCTACCTATCCCTTTGACTCCTCACCCACATCAACACCAACTCACCCATCCAATTTAACAAGCCTCATCTCTCTATCAAACATCTTGTCCACATGTTTTATCTATCCATCTATCTTTCTATCTATCTAGCCTCGTTCTTTCTACCTATCCCTTTGACTCCTCACCTACATCAACACCACCTACTCGTTACGTGAACAGACCAAATTTAGTAACAAAACGTCTAATTGCCAAAGCATATAAAATAACAAGAATAAAGGAAGCAACTTAAGTCCAGACAAGAATATTTCACATAATTATACAAGTTTTTTTTCATCTCACTCCATACTTTCCTAATTCTGAAGTATTTTGTGTTTGGATGCATTCTCACAGTTAGTTTTTTTTTTTTCTTATTATTTACATGTTGGTTCTAGCACTGTCAAAAACTGATCACAGGAAGCCATAAACGTTTTACACACACTTTATATACAATTAAGTACGGTACTCATTTTCTATTTATCAATGCACACTCCTCTAATTTCCACTGGGAGAGAGTTTGTGTTGTCGAAGTCAAATTAACACTACCGTCATCAATACCACCCCTATAGCTCCTTCTCACACACACACACACTCTCTCACTCTCTCTCCTCTCTCTCTCTCTCTCTCTCTCTCCTGCAAAATTATGGGGTAGGAGGAGCGATACACTGGGGGCAGACAGACAGACAAACACCATTATTTTTTTAGAGTTCTGGAGACGACAGTAGTTTGCTCAGGTGGGTGTCTGTTTATTTGTGCTCTTTTGCTTCATATCGGTACGTGCTTGGAGTGGGTCGCTACATCATCAGAGTTTGTGCAGCAACAGTGGCAGATTTGGGTGTGATGCCAAATATTGTGCTCATTAATTAAGGTACTACTACATCTCCACCGCAACACCAGAAGCACATGGGAATCATAATAATAATAATAATAATAAAAATAATAATAATATAAGCGTTATAATCAGAGCCTGCATGCTGCGAGAATCAGACAAGAGGCTCTGGTTGTGTAAAGATCCATTGCAGACTGGACGTAAAGAAATCATCATCATCATCATTATCAGAGCTTGAGGGAATGGAAGATCAATCACGCAAGGACCACTCCACGACGAAGAAGAAGAGTTACTATTAGATCCTGCCTGGGAGAATCATCGAAGGCTGCACACACACACACACACACACACAGGAACACCAACGAACCACCAAGCAACAAGAAAAGGAGTCGTTGTTTGTTGTTATCATCATCAGAGCTTCCGCAAGAGTGGCGGTGGCGGCTTGAGAGGTGGCGGGAGAGTTGACGCCAAATCCGGATGTCGACGCCTAATGTGACGACTGAGATCCCCGCGCTGAACGAAGAGGCGCGCGCATCCTGGACAAGCTAGCGCCGTGCCCTTGTGGATTTTGTGGTGTCTCCTGAGGGACTCCTTGCACCTGAAGGCCTTGCCACACTCCTGACATGCATGGGTCCCCGGTTGACACACCAACACCTTCCTTCGCCTACCCCACTCTGCTACTGATACTGCTGACGAGAGGAAATGTCTAGGTCAGTGTTGTGGTCTACTCGTCTCTCTGTGTGTGTGTGTGTGTGTGTGTGTGTGTGTGTGTGTGAGAGAGAGAGAGAGAGAGAGAGAGAGAGAGAGAGAGAGAGAGAGAGAGAGAGAGAGAGAGAGAGAGAGAGAGAGAGAGAGAGAGAGAGAGAAACATTATGGCTTCTGCTGACAAGAGGAAATGTCTAGGTCAGTGTCGTGGTCTACTGGCATGTGTGTGTGTGTGTGTGTGTGTGTGTGTGTGTGTGTGTGTGTGAAAGAGAAACATTATGGCTTCAGTAGTGAACGGATTTGATACGTGTGTGTGTGTGTGTGTGTGTGTGTGTGTGTGTGTGTGTGTGTTGATAATACAACATTGCCATGTCATATAATAGCGTATAGTGTGTTGGGTCATGAAGAAAATAAGTACAAATATTTTACACGGTCAGCGGTGGTGTTGGTAATACGAGTTTCTGTGGTCGGTGGAGTGTGGAAGTGAATGTGGTGAGTATAATTATGGTGTGTGTGGTGGTGGGATGGAGGGGTGGTATTGGTATTGGTGGTGGTGGTGGTGGTGGTGGTGGAGGTGGGATGGAGGTGTGGTGTTATTGGTAGTGGTGGTGGTGAAGCTGTAGTGATGGTTGTGGTAGTGGTGAGTATATGGTGTGTGTGTGGTGGGGGTGGGATGGTGATGGTGGTGATGGTGGTGATGGTGGTTGTGATTGATGATTGTGGTTGTGTGGAAGGGATAATTTTAGCAGTACAGTAGTGATCAACAGCAGAAAACAGTAGTAGTAGTAGTAGTTAGTAGTAGTAGTAGTAGTAGTAGTAGTAGTTAGTAGTAGTAGTTAGTAGTAGTAGTTAGTAGTAGTAGTAGTGGCAACAACATCATTAAGTAACAACAGCAGATCAAGGATAATTTAGTAGCAGTGGTAGTAGTGGTAGTGATAAGGAATGGTGGTAGTGTTGGCAGTGAAGAGGTGGAACAGTGGTGGTGGTGGTGGTGGCATTGGTAGTTGTGCAAATAGTGGTGGTGGTGGAGTAGTGACAGTGGAATGGTGGTGGAGTAGTGACAGTGGTGGTTGTGGAATGGTGGTGGAGTAGTGACAGTGGTGGTGGTTGTGGAATGGTGGTGGAGTAGTGACAGTGGTGGTTGTGGAATGGTGGAGTAGTGACAGTGGTGGTGGTAGTGGAATGGTGGTGGAGTAGTGACAGGAAATATTAACCTATGTGCGTTTAGTGTGACAGTAGTAGTGTGTTATATAGTTTAGTGTGACAAGTGTTAGTTAAGTGTGACAACAGAAGAAGCAACAGTAACAACAGCAGCAGCAGTAGCAGTAGCCAGTGTATTGAAGCGACCAAACTCATCAACAACAATAACAACAGCAACTCGACATCACCAAAACATATCCAAGACACATTCCAATAAGCCTCAAAATATCCGATACACACCTCAAAAAGCCTCATAGATCCGATACACATTCCAAAAAGCCTCAAAAGATCCGATACACACCTCAAAAAGCCTCAAAACATCCGATACACACCTCAAAAAGCCTCATAGATCCGATACACATTCCAAAAAGCCTCATAGATCCGATACACACTCCAAAAAGCCTTAAGGGGGTGCGGGAGTAGGGGGACAGGCTTGGGGGGGAGGGGTTTAGGGGTGTGTGGGGGGTTTTGGGGGGTGCGGGAGTAGGGGGACAGGCTTGGGGGGGGGGGGGTTAGGGGGGTGCGGGAATAGGGGACAGGCTTTCTACCCCCCCAAGCCTGTCCCCCTATTCCCGCACCCCCCAAACCCCCCCCCCCCCAAGCCTGTCCCCTACTCCGCACCCCCTTAATACATCATCAAAGACGCCACTAACATCGAAGACTCATTCCAAAACAGCCTGAAAACTTCCCACACAGACCAAAACATCCAACACACTGCCCCAATAGACCTCAAAACATCCAACACACTCTCCAGAAGACCTCAAAACATCCAACACACTGCCCCAATAGACCTCAAAACAGCCTGAAAACTTCCCAGACAGACCAAAACATCCAACACACAGATCAAACAACCTCAAACCATCCAACACACGGCCCCAAGAGACCTCAAAACATCCAACACACGGCCCCAATAGACCTCAAAACATCCAACACACGCTCCGGAAGACCTCAAAACATCCAACACAAGCTCCAGAAGACCTCAAAACATCCGAGACACTCTCCAGAAGACCTCAAAACATCCAACACACGGCCCCAAGAGACCTCAAAACATCCAACACACTCTCCAGAAGACCTCAAAACATCCGAATCGACCCTCGCCAGTGACCATTACAAGGAAGAAAATAAATGACAACTATGATATGAATGGGGTCTGTTTCGTGGCACTAGAATAGTTTGAGGATCCTATGTATAGAATTCATCTGTTTTATATTGTTACTTTTCTATACAAGATGATATTATATTGTATTGTTTGTTGTTCTTGTCGGAAGGAGTTTGAGGATCCTTTATTTTTACTTCTCTATACAAGACGATATTATATTTTGTATGTACCTTAGAGATAAAATTATAGTAGGAAAATTACCCCCCCCCCTCCTTTACCCATCCCCCCGCCAAAAAAAAAAAAAATATATATACAGTAAATAAAATAAATAAATAAATAAATACATAATTAATAATAAAAAAAGGGGTTTCGAAAATAAACTTGGATGAAACCAAAACCAAAATAAATGTCACACGAAAACTCCCGTCATGAAAAAAGATATTATTATTATTATTATTATTATTATTATTATTATTATTATTATTATCACTATCATTATTATTATTATTATTATTATCACTATTATTATTATTATTATTATTATTATGTTTGGTTGGGCAGTATGGAAGAATTACCTAGACGATGAAAACGATGATTGTTATGCTTGGTCCCAGTCATCAAGTTTCTAAGTCAAGGTCAAGGTCATGGTATGGTAAGGTCAAGTTTCTGCGATGTCTGTTATGTGGGACGGAATGTTGGGTGGGATAATAATAATAATAATAATAATAATAATAATAATAATAATAATAATAATAATATCAAAACTACTACAACTACTACTACTACTAATAATAATAAAATAACTACTACTACTACTACTACTACTACTAATAATAATAATAATAATAATAGAGTACAGTAGTGTCGGTAAATTTCAGACAACAAAGACACAAGAAATTTCCTCAAAACTGTTACACGAAAAAAAAAAAAAAAAAAAAAAAAAAACGAAATAAAAATATAAAAATTGACAAGTCGAATATTTCTTTATACAGATCATAGCCTTCAGTGTATGTATGTATGACAACACTGGAATTGGCAACACTTTGTGCAGACGTTGAGGGAGGGAAGCTCAGTGTTGGTGGTGGTAAATCTGGAGTAAATTATTCCTCCAAACTATTCCAAGCAACAGAACACCATTACTTTTGCTATTCTGGTCCTGTTTCCTAGCATACTTTGGAGGAATCAAGGAGCTCCGATGTACCCCAAAAATGTATTATTATTATTATTATTATTATTGTTTTGGTAATTCTGGAGCAACTGAATCCTCCAAACTATTCTAAACAACAGAACACCATTATATTTGTTCATCTGGTCCTATAGTTTCCTGGAATACTTTGGAGGAATCAAGGCACTCCAAAGTAACAAAAAAAATTACCCCCTTAAACAACTGTATATAATTTTTGTTTTTTTGTTTTCCTGTAGCATAATTATACCCATTATTTCTACAAGACTGTATTCATTCTTTTTATTAAACCTATGCACTTTCTACGCTATATAAAATTTGTACAATATTATTATGCCCAGTTTCGTCATAATGCCCATATTTTATCTTTATGCCCGTTTTCTCTATTACACTTATTTTCATTATTATATTTATTGTTCACATCATACTCGCTTTCTACCACATTCTAAATATATTCAACCAGTTTCTCCCACCCACAACATCCAGCGAAACACACGTGTCTTAAAATCCTGCTGAAGTTGTTGCCACACTCTGGTGAAAGTATTAGACGTATGTTGTCGATTCTATCTTTTTTTCTTTTTTTTTTTCAACAGCACCACAATTCTCTCAATGCTTGTATACGATTTCATTACCTTTGAGAAATATATGAAGTTTTCTTACACACACACACACACACACACACACACACGAAGTATATGAATAAGAACACTATCCTATATAAGTTTTCGTACACACACACACACACACACACACACACACACACACCAACCACCGATGCTGTCTGTCAACTCCAAAAAATATTTCCCAAGAGTAGAGGGAACGACAGAATATTTCCCCCCACCATCCGGGCAGTTGAAAGGCAAAAACAGCAATCATTTGGCAACTGTGGAGTGTGGTTGTGTTGTGTCTGGCCTTACAAGCACGGTGCATGGTGAGTCACGTTTGGGAGGGAGGGAGTGAGTCTGAGGGTCACAAGCAAGAAAGAATATCTATGTGGTGTTGATGAAAACTTGGTACACTCCAGTATGTTATACGTTATGGTTAAAATTTCCTGTCAACTCATCTACCACTCATTTTCGTCATTATGTATGTTGCTATCATTCATAACTCTTCCAATACTTTGACCAAAGTGTGTGCTAGGGTAAGAGGGTCCCCATGAAGGCAAAGAAACACCCTTCCGCAACTGTACACTAGCGTTCAGAAAATGTGTCCCGATCCCCTGGCAAGATGAATCGCAAATAGCCTAGCTTTGAAGGTGTGAACAACGGTGCGTCTGCCTACAACACACAGTAGTTTGTTTCATCGTGCCAAAGGATCAGGACACATTTTCTGAACGCTAGTGTACAGTTGCGGAAGGGTGTTTCTTTGCCTTCATGGGGACCCCTCTTACCCTAGCACACACTTTGGTCAAGTATTGGAAGAGTTATGAATGATAGCAACATATATAATGAGGAAAATGAGTGGTAGATGAGTTGACAGGAAATTTTAACCATAACGTATAACATACTGATTAAGGACCCCCGTGATGTAGTCAGAAGATTGGAGGTTAGTGAGTCCTTCAAACATTGCCACGAAACACCACCCATACTGAAGGAGCTTGTATTGTGGCATTGTCACGAGGAATCAAAAGCCACCAAGTTTCAAATACGATCATAGGCAGGCACCACACGTACTCTGCAATCGAACTCAGCCCCTATAGGAGTACTGGGTGGGGAAATGAGCAATACCAGGCGATTCTCCTCCTCACATTCTGGTCAGAAATTATGTATCACGAGTGTAGTTATGAAGGTTAGGTTAGGTTAGGTTAGGACCTACGTGTATAAAAGTATAGTGATGAGGGTATGGGGAGGGAAATAGTGATGACATCAGATGGAATAGTAAATGTCTATCAATTTATCTTTGATGGTGGTGGTGGTGGTGATGGTGGTGGTGGTGGTGGTGGTGGTGGTGGTGGTGGTGGTGGTGCTGGTGGTCATCGATCGTGTCTATCGTTTCGTCCTTATCGTCTACAATGATTAACCTATATAACTTCTCTTTCACTCAGTTCGGTCTTCACTCTCACCAATGCAACACAAATATCTCAAATAAATAAAATAATAAATTTAGAACGTGTAAAAAAGACAAATAAAATGACGATTAAAACAATCAATGAAACGAGTAGATAAATTAAGCAAAAACAGATAAAATAGATGAACTTAAAATTCAGCTTCCTATATAGTTAATAACATAAAAAACATCACACCATCCTTTGTACGACCATTCCATATATTTCCTATTATTTTTCCTTGAGAGAGAGAGAGAGAGAGAGAGAGAGAGAGAGAGGAGAGAGAGAGAGAGAGAGAGAGAGAGAGAGAGAGAGAGAGAGAGAGAGAGAGAGAGAGAGAGAGAGAGAGAGAGAGAGAGAGAGAGAGAGAGAGAGAGAGAGAGAGAGAGAGAGAGAGAGAGAGAGAGAAAGAGAGAGAGAGAGAGAAGAGAGAGAGAGAGAGAGAGAGAGAGAGAGAGAGAGAGAGAGAGAGAGAGAGAGAGAGGAGAGAAGAGAGAGAGAGAGGAGAGAGAGAGAGAGAGGAGAGAGAGAGAGAGAGAGAGAGAGAGAGAGAGAGAGTGTGTGTGTGTGTGTGTGTGTGTGTGTGTGTGTGTGTGTGTGTGTGTGTGTGTGTGTGTGTGTGTGTGAGAGAGAGAGAGAGAGAGAGAGAGAGAGGAAATGGTGATAGTATTAATGACGTGATCTGTTAAAGCAAGTGAGGGATGGTGATTGATTTGATAGTGAGAAGAAAAGACACGGCGTGGTGATAATGACAGAGGAGTGATGAACAGGGAGGGTGGTAGGTGAAACGAGATATCTAAGGTGGTGAGTAAATGTGAATAAGTAACTGAGTATTACAAAGAGTGAGTGTAATATGAGTGAAGAACTATAAGTGGATCAGGGTGGTATGGTGTAGACGTAGTGAACAAAATTTATGAGAGCAATAGAGAGTGGACAGAGAGAGAGAGACAGACAGACAGAGAAATGGGTGGACAGGGAGACATGCATACAGACAGTGGTGAGTTGGCAAACAGACGAAATAAACAGACAAAAGAGAAGTGAGTACAGTGAAATAGACAGATTAACAAACAGACAGACAGACAGAGAGGGAGAAATGAGTAGAGACAGGCAGACAGATAGCGAGGATTAGACAGACGGACAGACAGACAAGGAGGTAGAAATAAATGAACAGAGATATAGAGAGGCAGAGACAGACCCGAGGAATGGACGGACGGACAGACAGAGAGACAGAGATTGAAAGAGAGAAATGGATAAATAGCAAAGACTTGGACAGACTGAGATAAATACAAAAACAAACATAGTATCGGTTAAGGTGGTAATCTTTTTTGGTACATTGGAGTGCCATGATTCCCCCAAAGTATGCTAGGAAACAGGACCAGATGGGAAAAAAAAAAAAAAAAAAAAAAAAAAAAAAAAATAATAATGGTGTTCTGTTGCTTGGAATAGTTTGGAGGATTCAGTTGCTCCAGAATTACCAAAACAAAATTCCCCCCCTTAATAATGATGGAATGATGAGATGGAAAAACAAGATTACCGTAATAAATAATGAGATTCAACCTTCGACAACCAAACTATAACTTGAAACACAATTGAATTCGTCTCAATCCACCACAAACTAACCTGAACAACCAACCAGAGTATGGGGAGGTAATAATTTTGTTGCATGGTGAATTGGAAGGCTACTGATTCCTCCTAACTGTGCCACAAAACAGGAGCCATCACTAGTACTGATATGGGATTTGTTGTTTCGTGGCATAGTTTGAAGCAATCAGAGACCTTCCAATTCACCAACAAAAGAACCTCTCCTTAATGATATCCGTAACTTCCTCTGATGACGAGTAAACAAGACCTCAGCCAAAAGCCTTGTTTGTACACGTGAGCCAACCAACCAACCAACCAACCTGACTGACTTTGATAATAATAAGTTTCATCTCAGGGCAACTCTGCTTGACAACATACACAACCTCTCCCGTAAACCGTTTTCTCAAGTCGTTGCAACCAAGCCTAAAACAGTCTCCACAAACGGGTCAGGTCTGAAACTGTCTTATCATACTGTTTGTAAAAAGCTTAAGACTGTCTCCACCAACGGGTCAGCAGGTCTGAAACCGTCTTATCATACTGTTGCAAAAAGCTTAAGACAGTCTCCACTAACAAGAGTCAAGTCTATAATCGTCTTAGCACAACCTGAAACCATCTCAGCTAAGCTTGAACTCGTTAAGAACAGCCGCTGCCGCCTGTGCTGGTGGATGGGCCTGAGCACCTCCTTTACTGGGGGCCTCATACTGCCTGCCATGGACTGCGTGGACATGGTACTTGACATTGGACACTTGATAGAACACTTTGGGACACATGGGACAAGGGAATGCGTTTCCTTTGTGTATCTTTTCGTGACGGGAGAGAGTGACTCGTGTTCGAAAACTCTTGCCGCACTGAGGACACGGGAAGAAAGGATAGTTCTGAGTCCTACTCATTGGTACATGTTCCACTGGTACTCCCCCTCCACTCACTAGTACCCCCCCAGTACCCCCACCTCCACCTCCTTGTATCATGCCCCCAACTCCCCCCATCACTACACCCGCCTCCCCTCCCGCCATAACGTCACATTTTCTAGAGAAGGTGGTGTGGGTGAGGCTCTCAAGGTGGGACAAGGGGTTGAACGGCCCCCACGCACAGTCCTCCAATCCTGTACTGGTCGGGGTGGTGGGGGTGGGGGTGTTACTGGTGATGGTGGTAGTGGTGGTAGTGGTGGTGGTGGAGGTGATGTTGGATGGATGATGTTGTTGTTGATGTTGATGATGTTGTTGTTGTGGTGGTGGTGGTGGTGGTGGTGGTGGTGGTGGTAGTGGTGGTGGTGGCTCAGGACCCATATCAACCCCCGTCTCCCCCCACCACAGCTCCAACACTTCTTCTTCCCCTCCTCCTTCTCCTCCTTCTTCCTGCTTCATCACCATAACCGCTTCACTACCTGCGAAAACAAATGTGGCTAACATCACTAGCAGACTCGCCACCAAACCTCTCCTCAACCCGCTACCATTTCCTACACATCACGGCTCTATCTCCCTCTCTCTCCTTCACTCTATTTTCCTTCTCTCTCCTTCACTCTATCATCCTCTCTCCTCTTCACTCTCCCCGTTTATCATTATCTCTCTTCTCCCCCCTCTCTCTCCTCTTCTCGTCCGTTCTACCTCTCACCTCTCTTTCCCTCTCCTCTTCAATCTCCCTCTCTTCCAGTCCACCTCAGTCTTTCCTCCAATCTACATTATCTCTATCTCTTCTTCACTTTTCCCTCATCATCTACTCTCCTCTCTCAAACTGTACTTCTCTCCCTCCTTCTTTTTATCTCCACATTACGTAACCCTCCTTCACCTTTCGTCCACATCCTATTCTCTCTACCTTCATCGATCGGTTTCCACTCGTCCCTCTCTTTATCTTCGCCTCCATGCATTAATCTGTCCCCCTCTCTACTCTTTCATCACTTTCCACTTGACCTCTACATCCCTTACCCATTTTCTACTGTTTCTTCCTTTCTCCTCCAATCTTGTAATCCACCTTCCTCTCTTCCTCTTCGTAATCTCCTTGCAACGTCTTCCTATACATCCACCGTTTTTCTGTCCTATCTTTTACTCTCCCTTCCTTTCTTCACTCTTTTTTTAATATATTTTCTCTTCAATTCCTGTTCATATGTCTATCACATCTCCACACTAACATAAAATTCTACATCTAATCTTCCTATCATATCATTCATCTACTTTCTACATAATATCTAAAACTTGGTCCTAATCGTTCCCGACTCCTTGTTGGATATCCAATGTGTGTACTTCCTTAATCATCAACCACCACCACCACCATAACAACCATCACCACCACCACCACCACCACCACCACCATCACCATTCAAAGATCCAGTACCCACAATGCATATCAATCCATAACTCTAAGTAAAATATATCAAGGACCCTGTGATTGTGTATGAGACTTAGTGGCTTCTGATTCCTCCTGACTATGCCACGAAACAAGCTCCTTCTATATAGGTGTGTGTGTTTCGTGGCAATATTTGAAGGACTCGCTAACCTCCAATTTTCTGACTACATCACGGGGTCCCTTAAGGGGGAAGTTTTGTGTTGGTAATTTTGGAGCAACTGAATCCTCCAAACTATTCCAAGCAACAGAAGAGCATTATTTTTGCTTTTCTGGTCCTGTTTCCTAGTATACCTTGGAGTAATTAAGGCACACCAATGTACCCAAAAAGAATGACCACCTTATCCACCATCACCACCATCATCACCAACACCGATATTAACTCCATGATTCATGAAACAACAATAATTGCATATTAAATCTTTATTTGTTAGTATAGATAGATTTTGAAACATTTAACAAATAATATACAGCGATATCTATAGTATATAATATAATTTACAATATATCAACAATGTTATTTATATATATTTATATATAATTATATATATATATGTGGTCGACGGTAATATATGGCAAAAAGTCGATATATCTTCAAGCGATATTCAACAGACAACAAGTTATGGGGAGTAACGTGTTGTAGGTCAGCTGGAGAAGACGACAACAACAACAACAACAAAAATTACTTCCTCCAAACTCTCCCTGTGGAGTGGTTAGTCTGCTTTGTGGTACAGTTTGGAGGAGTCATCATCATCATGAGCCGTGGTCTCTCCTCCAGTTCACCATCAACAATACCTTACTCTCCCTTGTAAAGTGAATAACAACCGAATGATTTGTGCAGAGATGTGTGTGTGTGTGTGTGTGTGTGTGTTTTATATAATCTATGGTGTCCCTGCCGCCACCCCTCCCTTTCTTCCTTCCTCCCTCCCTCCCTCCCTCCCTCCCTCTCTCTCTCTCTCTCTCCTACACACTTCACACGTCGTACTCAATCACTAGTTCGATTCTCACCTTCGTATCACATAAGCTTTCTACTGTCTTCCTTCTGTCTCCCATCTTTGGATCTTAGTTTTAATACTATATTTTTTTTTTACCTCGAATGTGTAAAAGTGACCACAAACTTAAGGGGGAAGTTTTGTGTTGGTAAATCTGGAGCAACTGAATCCTCCAAACTATTCCAAGCAACAGAACAGAATGTTTGTTGATCTGGTCCCGTTTCCTAGCATACTTTGGAGGAATCAATGCACTCCAATGTACCAAAAAATAATTACCACCTTAACCCTCTGAGAACGAGATGATGGAGGACGGAGGAAAGTAAACCATGTATAACAAAGTGGGACCTAATGATTCCTTCGTTCTCTGGTCAATCTCAGGCTTCCTATGTCTTCCAGGTAGTGTGTATGTGTTGGTAAATCTGGAGCAACTATATCCTCCAAACTACTCCAAGCAACAGAACACCATTATGTTTGTTGATCTGGTCCTGTTTCCTGGCATACTTTGGAGGAATCAATGCACTCCAATGTAACAGAAGTGAATGTCCCCCTTAACGAGTAGCATATTTAGAGTAACAAATTTAGAATCTACCATGACCTTTCCATTATACAGAATTTTTCACCGAGTACACCAAGTTGCAATCACAAGAACTCAATCGTCACAAATTACGGGGAATGTTTTGAAGTTAGTTAACAAGTGTGATTCTTAGATTATGTATAAGAAAGACAGAAGGGATTGCTGACTAAAGGAGAGAACAGCTGAGTGAGTGGTTCCCCGGGGAAAGGTAGCAACAAACTGTAAACATTCACATCCCAATCTACCAGCCCAAAGTATACGAAATGCCAGACTGAAATGGATGTAACTGTCCCCCTTTTTTTCACCAACAACATAATATAAATCGACCCCATGACACGACCCTGTTCATATAGTATCCCATGTCAGAATGTTATGGATCTAATATTCCCCTCGACCCTACTCATATAGCACCCCATGCCAGATTATTGTTATGGATCTAATATACCCCTTTTTTCATCAACAACATAATATAAATCGTCCCCATGACACGACCCTGTTCATATAGTATCCCATATCAGACTGTTATGGATCTAATATTCCCCTCGACTCTACTCATATAGCACCCCATGCCAGATTATTGTTATGGATCTAATATACCCCTTTTTTCATCAACAACATAATATAAATCGTCCCCATGACACGACCCTACTCATATAGCACCCCATGCCGAATTGTTATGGATCTTATATTCCCCCTTTTCATCAACAATGTAATATATATCGTTCAGCCAAAGCCTATCCCAGAATATGACCCTACTCACAGCACACCCCATTCCACTGCTGCAATGAATCTGGAAGGATGAATGTTGTACTATTCTCGTGTTTACCAAAGTATTTATCTTAGAGGAAACATTGTGTAGTTACAGATTCTAGGTGACAGAGGTATCAGGCGAACAAGCTTGTATACGGATTTAAATGTGTACGTCATAAAATGCATGATAAATATTAAAAACGAGAGAAAATAAGAGAATATACTTATGAAGACTGAGTGAGTGAGTGAGAAGCTGGTAGACATCACTATACCGGTTGAGTCAAAAGGGTAACCTAGCAAACTAAAACCAAATATAGTTATCATTCATACCTGATGATTAAGAAGGAAAAAACAAGTCAATTTTCCCAATATATAGAGTCCCTTTTCAATAATATAATTCAACAATAACAAGGCTGACATTATGACGCAAAATACCACCTGATTCTCCCAATATATGGAGTTCCTTTTTCAATATAATTCAACAATAATAATGCTGACATAAGATTTGCTACAGGAAGACAAGTTATCAAATGTTACCAGCAGCTGCTAAAAAAAAAAAAAAAAAAACGAACGTAAAGTAGCATGCCAGTCACCAGATGTCACTAAATCTAAGAGTGTTTATAAGGGTCGTGTTATTTAAGGGGACGATACAGTGTTGGTAAATCCGAAGCCAATCATTCCTCCAAACTATTCCAAGCAACAGTAAACCATTATTTTTGTTCATCTGGTCCTGTTTCATTACATACTTTGGAGGAATCAATGTGCTCCAATGTACTACCAAGAGTGTACTACCCCCTTTTAAGGACCCTGTGATCGTGTATGAGACTTGGTGGCTTCTGATTCCTCCTGACTATGCCACGAAACAAGCTCCTTCAATTTAAATGGTGTTTCGTGGCAATATTTGAAGGACTCGCAAACTTCCAATTTTCTAACTACATCACGGGGTCCCTTAATTAACTACTTCTTTGAGGACAAGTTCGCTTCGTGGCTCAATTCCTATTAGTTTTTTGTTTTTTTCAAGACGAATTTAGCGACGAAGAGCATTTGCCTATAAGAAGTAGTAATACAAACCTTGAATATTTTTATAAACCCTTGTTAAGATATTTGTCCTGAGATGTCAAATTACCCCTGGCACTGTCATTGAAGAAATAATTAAAACCATTGTACTGTATTGGCTACACAATTAAGGGGAGATTGTATTGTTAGTGAAGTGGAAGGTCGCTGATTCCTCCAAACTATGCCACGAAACAGATCCCCAATTGAAGGGGTCTGTTTTCTGGTATCGTTAGGAGGAATCAGCAGCCTTCCAATTCACCAAAATGATAATCTCCCCTTAACAATATGAATTTCTACGAAGGAAAAAAATAGAATTACTCTCCCAATGTAACCCCAATTCATGTGACTGTCTTGACCACAATAATAACAAGATGTATTTGTTTTTGTGAATTCAAACAAATGTCTTGCAGGAAACACATCAAGATCACCAGCAACCAACCAACCAACCAAACAAAATCAATCTAATA
Organism: Petrolisthes cinctipes; assembly: GCA_033782935.1. Taxonomy (NCBI): domain Eukaryota; kingdom Metazoa; phylum Arthropoda; class Malacostraca; order Decapoda; family Porcellanidae; genus Petrolisthes; species Petrolisthes cinctipes. The sequence goes on along the minus strand of JAWQEG010003302.1, from coordinate 62,048 downwards.
TGCTTCTCAACCCTAAGACACAGCAAAGCAGTCAGACGTAAAATACAATGGAATAAAAAAAAATCAATAACACATCCAGCAAAGACCCCAGAAAAGTGTATAATGTAAAGCAGAAAGAACCTAATAAAAACAACAGCCTCACAGAACAAGTATGTATGTATGTACTCTTGGCCACAAGAATTCGTATACAAGCTGTTGTTTTCAAGGGTTTATTAACAACGAATAGAAAATGTAACACTATACGTAACTGCAATACAACAATATTTTTAGTTTTGATGTTTTGCTAATCACTGAGTTACTTGGTGGACTATTCACTGCAGTACTTTCAGAATAATGACCAATTTTTCCATATAGCCTGTGTAAGAATTAATGTGGCCAACTATGCACGCCAGCTAACCCAAAGCATTAATGTGCAAAATAATAATAATAATAATAATAATAATAATAATAATAATAATGATAATAATAATAATAATTTGCCCGAAGTACATCCTTAGCACCAACAAGTACAAAATAATCAGAAACAAAGTGTCATTCAAAGATAGACAGACGAGCGTGCCAAATAAACATGACAAAATATCAAGCAACCTCTATGACAAAAAAAAAAAAAAAAAAAAAAAAAAAAAAAAAAAAATTATGTAACAGTATAGAAACCAACTTATAAACACCAATAAACATACTGTATAAGCATAGTAGTGTTGGTAAAAGTTGTATACCTTGGATATTCAGTAAAAATTAATAAAAACAATGACTATGTATCAGTATAAAATACAACTCATTAATACCAATAAGAATAATGTATAACAATAGTAGTGTTGGTAAATGTTGTATATCTTAACCAATAGTATAATAAAAATTTAATTGATTTTACTAAATATACAAAATCAAAATGAAACCTGTTACATTTTATCTGAGTCCTGACAAACCCACCCAACGCTGTTCTCGTTACTAGTGGAGCAAACTGTATATTTTATTCCTGAATCCTGACAATCCACATCCATCCAAACTCGAGAAGCAAACAAACCCCACCTCACTCATCCTCTACTTGGTAATAATTGAAGGACTCGTGAATCCTCAAAACACAAGTGTCTCAAAACAGATCCCCTATTGGTAACATTATGGGGGAAGTTTTGTGTTATATAGTAAATCTGGAGCAACTGAATCCTCTAAACTATTCCAAGCAACAGAAAACCATTATTTTTGTTGACTTGGGTCTGTTTTCTGGCATACTTTGGAGGAATCAAGGCACTCCAATGTAATAAAAGTGAATTAATTACCATCTTAAGGGGAGACTCTTTTGTTGGTTAATTGGAAGGTCGGTGATTCCTCCAAACACTACGCCACAAAACAGACTCCCTCAATGGTACTAATAGGGGATAATAATATGTTTCCTGGCATAGTTTGGAGGAATCATAGTATTTCCAATTCACCAATAAATTTATCTCCCCCTAAAGTAGTGGTCTGTTTCCTGGCACAGTTAGGAGGAATCAGGAGCACTCCAAAAATTCACCAAGAAAATAGTCAGTCAATCAGTCATTCAGTCTTCTCTCTTAAGGGACCCTGTGATGTAGTCAGGAAATTGGAGCTTAGTGAGTCCTTCAAATATTGCCACGAAACATACACACACCTATATGGAAGGAGCTTGTTTGTTTCGTGGCATGGTCAGGAGGAATCAGAAGGCTTCAATTTTCATACACGATCACAGGGTCCTTAAGGGGGAGGGAAGTTTTGTGTTGGTAAATCTGGAGCAACTGAATCTTCCAAACTATTCCAAGCAACAGAACATCATTATTTTTGCTCATCTGGTCCTGTTTCCTTGAATACTTTGGAGGAATCAAGGCACTCCAATGTACCAAAAAAAAATAATTACCACCTTAATTAAGCACTGAAACAGCCACATCTTGACGTATAAAGACTTTGTATATTTGTTTGTTTGGTTGTAAAAAATATATACTGTATAGTGCTATCCTTCTGAAAACTCCTCTCAACTACCAATAATGTTATGAATTAAGTAACATGGGAAGTTATGTATTGTACAGTAACAGTAGTAATTATGCAATGACAATAGTTAAGTTGACGCCACAGTAGTACTTTTTTTAATCTGATAAAAAAAAAAAAAAAAAGATGAAACAAAGAATATTCTCATCGTCCAAGGATACCAAATAATGATTACAAACAGGTGAAGGTGAATGCATGCTTAGTTAGTTAGTTAGTTAGTCTATCATCACATTGAAACATTGTACTGTACTGTTGTTTGCATTCGTGTACTATTACAAACAATATACTTTTTTTAACCTATTAAGGGGGAAGTTCTGTGTTGGTAAATCTGGAGCAACTGAATCTTCCAAACTATTCCAAGCAACAGAACACTATTATTTTTGCTCTTCTGGTCCTGTTTCCTAGCATACTTTGGAGGAATCATGGCACTCCAATGTACCAAAAAAGAATTACCACCTTAACAAGCTGATGGGAAGTATTTGAAAATGTGGGAAAAACAAAAAGAGGAAATGTAACTTGCCAACAATATACTTTGAACATACGGTATTAATAAGCTGATGGGATGGGGGGAAACGAGGAGGGGAAATGTAATGCAATGTGGTATTAAAAACTATGTACTTTTTTTCAACCTAACAACTAGCTGATGGGAAGGAAGTCTTTGAAAGGTGGGAAACGAGAAGAGGAGGAAATATAATGTTATCTGGTTCTCAGTAATAATGACAATAATTAAAAAGGGAAATGTGAAGAGGAGGAGGAAATGTTATGCAATGTGGTTTCAAGTTATAATAATAATAATAATAATAATAATAATAATAATGATAATAATAATGTGCATAGAGTACATACATAATGCAATGTGGTAATAAAATAATGTGTATAATATAGAGATAAATAGAATGATATAGGATAATGCATAGTAAGAAGATAATAGGAATAAAACTATAATGCAATGTGGTTCCTAGTGATAAAACAATGTATGTATAATGAAGGGAATAAATGGAATTGTATATAATTATAATGTAATGTGGTTTCTATAATATTGTATGAGTGTATGTATAATGAAGGGAATAAATGGAATTGTATATATTATAATGTAGAGTGGTTTCTATAATATTGTATGTGTGTATGTATAATGAAGGGAATAAATGGAATTGTATATAATTATAATGTAATATGGTTTCTATAATATTGTATGTATGTATGTATAATGAAGGGAATAATTGGAATTTTATATATTATAATGTAGAGTGGTTTCTATAATATTGTATGCATGTGTGTGTGTATGTATGTTTGTATAATGAAGGGAATAAATGGAATTTTATATATTATAATGTATAGTGGTTTCTAAAATATTGTATGTGTGTATGTATAATGAAGGGAATAAATGGAATTGTATATATAATGTAATGTGGTTTCTATAATATTGTGTGTATGTGTGTATGTACAGCCACGAGCCATAATAATAAGTGTGATATTATTAATCTTCTTCGACGAAAATTTCTCGTACTTGAAAAAAATAGGAATTGAACAACGAAGATAATTTTTCCTCGATCAAGTTTAATAATAATAATAATAATAATAAAATGAAGAATATAGTTGGTGACTGTATATAATAATAATAATATAGTTGGTGACTGTATATAATAATAATAATAGTGTGGGTAGTAATAATAATAATAATAATATTGGGGGTAATAATAATAATAATAATAATAATAATAATAATAATAATAATAGACTATGCATAGGAGATGATTAATGGTGAATGTTGTGTGTGGTGGTGTGTATGTTATGTTATGATACTTTTGGTACACCCGAGTTCGTAAATTCGTAACCACGTCCGCAAATGTTTATGTCATCTGAGCTGGTAACACTGTGTGGGGAAGGTTGTCATTGTAGGTGAAAGATTGTATCATGTCCCTCTACTATGTTCCACCTACTCTGATTCCTCCCCAAATAAATGTTACCAGCTTAAATGGCATAAACATCTAAGTACGTGGTCTGATTCCTCCCCAAATAAATGTTACCAGCTCAAATGGCATAAACATCTTAAGTACGTGGTCGCGAATTTACGAGCTCGGGTGTACATTAGAGCACCTTGATTCCTCCATAGTATGCCACGAAACAGGACCACAGAATAACAAATATAATGAATGGGTGGCCTGCTGCTTGGAACACTTAAGGGGAATCATTTGCTCCAGATATACCAACACTGTACACTCGCAATCCAAAATTTGTATTCAGGTCTTGTTGAAGTTTCGAATCATTTGACATACTAGTGAACCAATTACAATGCTTATCCTGTTTTAAATTTGCTTGAGCTAGCTTAATACTCAATCAGGCTATTCGAAGCAAGCCTAGATACATATTTTGGATTATGAGTACAGTACATAATTTCTGACCAGAGTGTGAGGAGCAGAAAGCTTCGAATTGCCTGGTATTGCTCATCTCCCCACTCAGTACTATCAAAGACAAACCTCGTGTCGCTGTCTTGTCCAATGATTTAATATAACTTGTGAAACATAATGAAAACCCCACCATAGTAACGTTCAGGCCCAGTATGGTTAGCCCTCTACCATATATTTTCACCAGATTTCACGACACGAGTTTTGTCTTTTGATAGTACACATATAGAGGTCGAGTTCGAATGCAGGATATGTATGTGTGGTGCCTGCCGTTCGTCTCTGGTCAGGGATTACGTATCACGAGTGTACTTCTTCCCCTTATGGGACCCTAGCTGTGATGTAGTCAGAAAATTGGAGGTTAATGAGTCCTTCAAACATTGCCACGAAATATCACCTATATGGCAGGAGCTTATTTCGTGGCACAGTCAGGAGGAATCAGAAGCCACCAAGTCTCATACACGATCATAGGGTCCTTAAAGATGAAAACAGTATAGGAGTGAAAGTGTGGTGGTGATAATTTAATACTGTGTTTCTTGTTTATGAACGTTTAAGTAATACTACATAATTATACCCACAACACAATGTTTTCGTCATCATTAATTTGTACCGATATCCCTTGAAAAACGTGTCTGATTATAGGCTAACTGTGTTTGTTTATGAACGTTTAAGTAACACTATATAATTGTACCCACAACACAACGTTTTCGCCATCATTAATTTGTACCGACATCCCTTGAATAACGTTTCTGATTATAGGCTAACTGTGTTTCTATATATATATCATTATTATTATTATGTAAGGTAAGATAATATTATATAGGGGGAGATTCTCTTGTTGATAAATTGGAAGGCTACTAATTTCTCCAAACTATACCAGGAAACAGATCCCCCATTAATTAAGAGGGTAATTCGGTTTTGTTATATTGGAGCCCCTCGATTCCTCCAAAGTATGCCAGGAAACAGGACCAGAAGAGCAAAAATAATGGTGTTCTGTGGCTTGGAATAGTTTGGAGGATTCAGTTGCTCCAGAATTACAAACACAAAACTTCCCCCATTAAAGTAACATTAGTGTCGTCTGTTTCGTGGCATGGTGTGGAGGAATCACAGACCTTCCAATTCACCAACAACAGAATCTCCCCTTAAGGACCCTGTGATCGTGTATGAAAATTTGGAGGCTTCTGATTCCTCCTGACCATGCCACGAAACACACTCTTACCCTATAGGTGTGTGTGTTTCGTGGCAATATTTGAAGGACTCGTTTATCTCCAATATTCTGACCACATCACAGGGTCCGTTAATTAATGGTGTGTGTTTAATTACTCGGCTCATTAATTATCACATACATACACTTTATATACATCGATAAATTGACCCCCAAGTCTTTGCTTTGGAAATAGTAAGATAATTTTCGATATAAGTTGAATGTGTGTGTGTGTGTGTGTGTGTGTGTGTGTGTGTGTGTGTGTGTGTGTGTGTGTGTGTGTGTGTGTGTGTGTGTGTGTGTGTGTGTGTGTGAACAATAACAATTTGACCACAAGAGACGATGACTCCCCCTAAATTAGCAGTGTACTATCAAAGACAAAAGTCGTGTCGTTAAATTTGGTGGAAACATAATTATGGTAAAGAGCAAACCATACTGGGCATAGATGGACGTTATAGCGGTGCATGTATGGGGCTTTCATTATGCTTCACGAGTTATATTAATTAAGGGGGGAAAGTTTGGTGTTGGTAAATCTGGAGCAATTGAATCCTCCAAACTATTCCAAGTAACAGAACATCATTATTTTTGCTCATCTGGTCGTGTTTCCTAGCATACTTTGGAGGAATCAAGGCACTCCAATGTACCAAAAAAGAATTACCACCTTAAATCATCGGACAAGACAGTGACACGAGTTTTGTTTTTGATAGTACACAGCTAATTAGACCAGTCAGTCATCGTCGTGAAAACCAAAACATGTTCCCTCTAAAACGGTCAGTCACAGGTTGAGATGAATGATGGGGCCGCCCCGTATGCAAGGACATTCATTGGTGGTGTTGTCGATGATGGTGTGGTACCGGTATACGATGACCTCACAGACACACTACACAGCCATCATCATACCTGTACCACGCCATCGTAAACACCACGGATATTCTTGCATACGATGGATGATGGTGGTGACACGGAGGATGAAGGTAATTATCAAGACCAATAGACTAGACTAGTATTCTATTGGTCTTGGTAATTATGATATGAAAAGTGAAGGTGTGTATGTATGTATGTATGTATGAGCTTTTGTATAGACGGGAGAAATGATGATGATGATGATGGTGATAATTGTATATACTGTATATTATGTGTAGTGGTAGTAGTGGTGGTGATGTAGGTGTGACGGGACATTTATTTTGTGTATAAGATAGAATGGTATGGGCCGATTTCACATTGGTTCATACTTCATAGTGCTTTTGATGATAATTATACTGCTTATATGTGCGGTGGAGGTGAGACGGGACATTTGTGTATAAGACAGGATGGTATGGGCCGATTTCACAGTTACTTATAGTTCATAGTGATTTGTAAAGACCCGAACGATGTAAAGGACTTGTGGCTAAATTTTATGATGGATATGGTGAGTAAACTATTGTATATATGCATAGACGAGATGGTATGGGCCGATTTCACAGTTCCTATTAGTTCATAGTGATTTGTAAAGACGCGAACGAATGAATCTGAACGGTGTAAACGACTTGACTAAATTTTATGATGAATTTGGTGAGTAAACTATTATGCATACACGAGATGGTATGGGCCGACTTCACAGTTGCTTATAGTGATTTGTAAACACCCGGAAGGAAGAAATTGAACCGCCGTGTAAATGACGTATGACTGAAATATTGGATGAATTTGGTGAGTAAACTTTGTAACCATCGTCTTATCCAACTGTTTGAGAGAATATTATGTGTATGTAAATTCTGCCTGAGCTTTTTGGAAATAATAAACACTGACTGATCAGTATGTTTGGGGAGGAACCTAACCTAACAAAACTAACCAAAGTGAAAACTGACTGACTAACGTTTGAGGAGGAACCTAACAAACTAACCAAAGTGACTGTGAATTCGTTCCATACCGGAAGTGCGTGCAAAGTATATTATTAAGAAGTTTATGTTGAGATGTGCATGGATATCATTCTGGTGTTTTGCTTACGGGGATATTACATAAACATAAGGTTGCTAATAATTCCTCAATCCTGCACCACGAAACAGACAGGCTGCTTATTATAGTATACAAAATTATGTAGGATGCTCCTTTGTTTTCATAGATTGGGGAAATCCGTAGCCATCCAATTCGCAAACAAAATCTATACAGAAGTAATACTAATAATATCTTGGGGTAGTAATTTGTTGGATGGCTACTGATTCCTCCAGACAATGCCACGAAGCAGACCACCTGTTTTACCAGTACGGGATCTGTTGTGTATAGTTTAGTTTGGAGGAATCAGTAGCCTTTAATTAAGGGGGTAGTACACTGCTGGTAAATATGGAGCAACTGATTCCTCCAAACTATTCCAAACAACAGGACACCATTATATTTGTCCATCTGTTTGTGTTTTACAGGCATACTTTAGAGGTATCAAGGAGCTCCGATTAACCAAAAGTATACTATCCCCTTACAAATAAGCAAGCCCAATATTTTAACTCCCTTGACATGATGTAGACAGCTAAGTAAAGTACAATACAGCCTTTAAAAATCATCAACTCTCCTGAAGTGATGTAGACAGCTAAGTAAAGTACAATATTACACCTATGTGGATAAATTGGAAGGTTACAGATTACTCCAACCAGCTTCAGGAAACACGAGTAAGTATAGGGGATGGATGGATGGATGTGTTTTGTGGGATACCTTGAGGGGGGAATTCTTAATGATTATAGTAAAGGTAAGGCTGGCTTCATTTTTGCCTAGAGCACATTTATTTTCACCCTCTCGTGTATATGCAGTTAACCATAATCAAATGAAAATGGTGGTGGTGGTGGTGGGAGATTTTGAAAGTGTTGGTTGGTGAAAATGGTGTTGTTGTTTTTTTTATATAGTAGAGCTTGTTTGTATGTATGTGTGTATGTATGTATGTATTGGTGTTGATAGTGATGCAAAAGATGTTGGTGGTGGTGGTGGTGGTGGTGGTGGTAGTAGTTGAAATGATGTTAGTAGATGTATGTATGTATGTGTGTAATGGTGTTGATAGTGATGCAAAGGATGTTGGTAGTGGTGTTGTCAGAGGTGGTAGCAGTGGTAGTGGTAGTAGTGGTAATGGTGTTAGTAGACTTTGTATGAATGTATGTATGTATGTATGTAATGGTGTTGTTAGTGATGCAAAGGATGATGGTGTTGGAAAATGATGGTGGTGTTGTCAGATGATGGTGTTGTCACGGTGTAGTCAAATGATGGTGGTGTTGTCAGATGATGGTGGTGTTGGCAGATGGTTTAATGGTGTTGTCAGATGATGGTGGTGTTGGCAGATGGTTTAATGGTGTTGTCAGATGGTGTCATGGTGTTGGTAGTGATGGTGGTAGAGTTGCGTGAGGTGAAGGCGTGACCAACCACCCACTCCACGTCACGAACATGGTGTGTGTGTGTGTGTGTGTGTTATAGTAATGATTGTGTTGATAATATATGGTTATAATAGTGACAATCGACCTATTTAATATGGTGATGGGTTGATGGTGATATAACAGAGAGAGAACTAATGGTGTGTGTGTGTGTGTGTCTGTGTGTGTGTTATAGTAATGATTGTGTTAATATTTAGTGATTATAGTGACAATCGACCTATTTAATATGGTGATGGGTTGATGGTGATATAACAGTGAGAGGACTAATGGTGGTGGTGATGGTGGTGATGGTGGTGGTGTAAGAATGATGTCTAGGTAACCACTGATTAATAATGGTCTACTACTATACATTGGAGATTATAATAATAATAATAATAATAATAAGGAGAGTAATGGTGTTGAGGATGGTGCAGTGGTGGTATGAAGGTGATGGTGTAGCAGAGAATAATATGAAGGTGTAACTGGTGGTGTAAGAGTGGCATGGCAGTGGTGATGTGAGGAGGAGGAGGAGGAGGGTTGAGGGGTGGGACTACTAAGTATATCCCTACACAGGGTTGGGGGAGGTAGTGTGGGGTAGGGGGCGGGACTTCAAAAAAGTGCTATTCGGGCATGCCGTGATGGGGCGGGGCGGGGCGGGGCGGGTAGCGTGTCGGGGCGTGCCTTGGCGTGGCATGGTATATCGGGGCGGGGCGGGGCGGGACGGGGCGGGGAGGGGCAGGGCAGGGCGGGCGTGTGGGCGGCCTGCGTGACTATGGGTCATGAGGCTATCACAGCTGGTGTAGTGAGGCCGGGGGGCGTGGCCGCCGCCCTCACGGCATGGTGGTGGCAGCTGGTGGTTCTGGGGGGCGGGTCTCCTGTCCACTGCCACTACTGCGGCTGCGGTGTGGTGGGGCGGCAGTAGCAGCCATGGTCCAGGGGGCAGACACCATGGTGTGGTCTTCAGAAGGGGCCTCCTGTGTGGTGGTGGTGGTGGTGGTGGCGGCGGCGGCGGCTGTGGCCAGAGCTGACAGACTAAGAGAGTTGTGGTAAGGAGGGTGACGACCACTCTCACGCCAACGGGCAGGACAACCATACTTGTTCTTGTTGAGGTGACGTAGAAGGTCCCAGCGACGGGAGAACAGTTTACGGCAGCCTGGACAGGAGTGAGTACCACGGTGGACATGTTGGTGTTGATAGTAGGAGCGAGGATGACGGAACACTTTGTCACAGTCAGGACAAGGGTAGAGACGTGACAAGCTGCCCCCACCGCTCACCTCACCTCCGCCGCCACCTCCGCTGCCTTCGGTGTAGCTGCTTCGGCCGTCGGCCATGCCCAGTGGTCCTCCGACACCACCAATACCACCACCCTCTCCCGCCATCGTCGCCCACGCCACCACCAGCGCGCCAGCTGCCGGAGAACACCACACGTCAGTTTCGGCGCCGCATTATCTTTACGCCGAGCTGGCCCCCGCCCCGCCTCACCACCCCCACGGAGCCAGGCGGGCACGGCAAGGCTCCACAGGGCACAGTCTGGCTATATTACACTCGATGCTACACAACCATTCTCCCTCCCCTTTCCCTCCTATCACACAAACTCCTCCTTCCGTACCTCCCCATCCCTCTGAAGCCCCTCCCATTCCTGCCCCTCATCACGAACGCGTCCCTCTTCCCCCCCTCCTCTCGTCACGCACCTCCTCACGCGAGCCAAGTTAGGATCCCACGCAACACCACTCGTTACTCCCACGACTAACACATGGCCATCACGGAAATGTGCACCCTCTTCACTACACTGTTTTTAGGCTATAGCTAGTTGACTTTATTCCATTTCACAGCCTAACAGTGTCTTCCAATGGGGACAATATACGCATAATCTTAAATATGCGATGAATATTCTTGAAGGGTCAGTACACTCTCGAACCGACAACCGCACAGCAAAAAGGTGTAAGGGAGGGTGTAGGAGGGAAGGGGGTTGAAGGAGGGACATTATAGTGTATAACTCGATAAATGCACTCAACTACATACATACATACATACACTACTACTACTACAAAGCACTACAAAAAGCATAACCAAAAGAAACTTGGGGAAAACAGCATTCAAACCCTCACACAATGTAATGGTCAGGTCTCAACGATTTCATATAGGTAACCAGGAACAAACTTCACTCAGAAACATGCAACAATTTCCACCTACTGCTCAGCTAGTACTAACACGGAAGAATCCATCCAAGTCACGTAAGCTAATCCTACTTTATATTTCTGGACAAAACCAATCTGTTCATAAACTTTTTTTTTTTTTTTTTTTTTTTTTTTTTAATGCTGGACACCTGCTGGAGTTAGAATGGAAATGTGGGTAAAGGGTTTGTAATAATTATTTCCTATTCTAATGATTATTTAACAAGAAGGTCACTATTATTAGTTGAAGTCTATTAATATATTCCTTTAAATAGAGCCTACTAGACAATGTACAGTCGGCAAAAAAAGTAGTGAAACTCCCCTATGGATAATTTCAATGTAAGGGTAATTCCAATACTTTTTTTGCTGACTGTACTTCAATGAAGGATATGCAACACGTACAGTTGCCCACACATGAATCTGGTACGCCTTGCTACTTGTCAGATACCTACAACAGAAAGGAAAGTGTGCAAAAGTTATAGTTTGTTGACAAGCAGACAGTAATAATATTTTACTGTCTGCCTCTCAACAAACTACATCTTTTTTCCCTTTCCTTTCTTTTGTAGCCACCTCACAAGTAACTAGCCAAACCAGCTTCATGTGTGGGCAACTGTACATTAAAATATTTCATTATAAGCGACACACATAAATAATAAAAACACTAAAATAATATCAGGATAAAGGAAGCCAACAGAAAGTGAAGCTGAAGGAAACACTACAACGAAAATTAATTCAGGGGGTATATATATAGCACAATGTTTTGGGTGGTAAATCAGGAGCAAATTATTCCTCCAAACTATTCCAAGCAACAGAACACCCTTATTTTTGTTCATCTGGTCCTGTTTCCTGGCATACTTTGGATGAATCAAGGCACTCCAATGTAACAAAAGTTAATTACCTCCTTAAGGGACCCTGTGATTTAGTCAGAAAATTGGAGGTAAACGAGTCCTTCAAATATTACCACGAAACACACACACCTATATGGAAGGAGTTTGTTTCGTGGCATAGTCAGGAGGAATCAGAAGCCTCTAATTCTCATACACGATCACAGGGTCCTTAAGGGGGTAATTCACTTTTGTTACATTGGAGAGTGCCTTGATTCCTCCAAAGTATGCCAGGAAACAGGACCAGATGAACAAAGATAATGGTGTTCTGTTGCTAGAAATAGTTTGGAGAAATCATTTGCTCCAGATTTATTTACCAACACTGCACTTCCCCCTTAAGGAGTTCGATTCTTGTGGAGTGGTTTGGAGTTTACACAGACCTCTACTGAACGGTGAAAAAAAAAAAAAAAAAAAATCCATACTTCCATACTGTACTGAGGTGGTCTGTTTTCTGACATACATACAGTAGTTTGCAGGAATCAGTAACCTTCCAATTCAACCCAAACATATTGTCCACTAAATTAAATACACTAATCTATCATCATAATCTACAATCACAATCTATAATCATAATCTATAATCACAATCTATAATCATATAATCTATAATCACAATCTATAATCATAATCTATAATCATAATCTATAATCACAATCTATAATCATAATCACTAATCAATTATATACACTAATGATAACTAATCTATAAGCACATTCGACGAGCAATATAATTATGTGATTCTGTAAAGCAGGTATCTATCTATAGCTTTTCGTCCGTCCTGGGGACAATCCGAGGCTTCCTACGTCTTCCAACCCGTTTCATGAGGTGTAGAGGACAACGAGGTACTGTGGCTTGGCGAGGCAAATTGAGCTTTAGATTGGAGGATGATGGAAGGAAAACGGAGGAAAAATAATACGTGCCAGTCTGATAGATAAACTTCCCTAACAAAAATAGTCTATCTATAAGTTATGATGGAAGGAAAACGGAGGAAAAATAATACAATACCAGTGTGATAAACTTCCCTAACAAAAATCGTCTATCTAGAAGTTATGATGGAAGGAAAACGAAGGAAAAATAATACATGCCAGTGTGATAGATAAACTTCCCTAACGAAAATAGTCTATCTATAAGCTACGTAAGTTTTTCCTTCATCTGACACACTACGTTGAGGCAGGCAAAACTATTTATTTATTATGTATGGTACGGTACAGAACAGTCTCCGGTAATATGTGGTTTATTTTATCCTCGTAGCGAAACTGATACGGTAGTCGAGGTTAGGGAAGGGCGATATGAATAAATAAACCTTTTACATACAATAGTGAAAGTGATACGGTACGGTATTCGAGGTTAGGGATGGACCTTACGAATAATTAAACCTTTACATCTAATAGTGAAAGTGATACTGTAGTCGAGGTTAAGGATGGACCTTACGAATAAACAAATAAACTTTTACATCCAATAGTGAAAATGATACGGTAGTTGAAGTTATGGATGGACCTTACGAATAAATAAACCTTGGTCACGCAGTTGGTTGGTTGGGCACGACAGATTGAATTGAGGAAGAATGAATAGAGGAAAAGTGTATTGAGGAAGAATGAATTAGAGGAAGAATAAATTGAGGAAGAATAAATTGTCGAGGAAGAATGAATTGAGGAAGAATGAATAGAGGAAAAGTGTATTGAGGAAAAATGAATTAGAGGGTCATGTAGGCTAGTTGGTTGGTTGGTTGGTTGTATTGAGGAAGATAGAAGACCACCCTAGAAGGTGAACTACTGTACTGTATTATAAACTGGCCAGAGTTTGTTGTTATGGTCACTCCCCAACCACAACGAAGTAGAAGGTGATACAGAGAAGGAAAACTACTGTAGCCAGTGTTTGTTCTTCTGGTCATTCCCCAACCGCAACTTGGACCCCGACTCTTGTTCGTGACTGTACAAAATTGCGTGAGTAAAAAAAATGTATACTTTACATTATTAAATAAAATGTCTTAGTGACGAGTAACGTATTTTTGTGTGTTTTTACCTACTTAATAAATTTGGTCTTCCTTAATTTCATTTTTATAGGTGTGTGTGTGTGTGTGTGTGTGTGTGTGTGTGTGTGTGTGTGTGTGTGTGAGTGTGTAAGTGTGTGTGTGTGTGTGTGTGTGTGTGTGTGTGTGTGTGTGTGTGTGTGTGTGTGTGTGTGTGTGTGTGTGTGTGTGTGTGTGTGTGTGTGTGTGTGTGTGTGTGTGTGTGTGTGTGTGTGTGTGTGTGTGTGTGTGTGTGTGTGTGTGTGTGTGTGTGTGTGTGTGTGTGTGTGTGTGTGTGTGTGTGTGTGTGTGTGTGTGTGTGTGTGTGTGTGTGTGTGTGTGTGTGTGTGTGTGTGTGTGTGTGTGTGTGTGTGTGTGTGTGTGTGTGTGTGTGTGTGTGTGTGTGTGTGTGTGTGTGTGTGTGTGTGTGTGTGTGTGTGTGTGTGTGTGTGTGTGTGTGTGTGTGTGTGTGTGTGTGTGTGTAGCAAGACTAACTGAGGACGAAAAAAGAGGTGGGACAGCAAGGATGGACAGTTGAAGAATAGAAAGGGAGAGTGGCTTGGGTCTGAAGGGGCGCTAAAACCCTTATAATACAGCCAGCATCACCCCAGGTAAGAGAGAGGGAGGGTTAGGGAGGTTGAATAAATATAGGGTCAGATGTGAGTGCCAGGAATCATGAACTAAGTAAGTGTACAGTAGTAGTAGTAGTGATAGTGGTAGAGGTAGTGGTAGTGGTAGTGGTAGTAGTAGAAGTAGTAGTAGTAGAAGTAGTAGTAGTAGTAGTAGTAGAAGTAGTAGTAGTACAGTAGTAGTAGTAGTAGTAGTAGTAGTACAGTAGTAGTAGTAGTAGTACAGTAGTAGTAGTAGTAGTAGTACAGTAGTAGTAGTAGTACAGTAGTAGTAGTAGTAGTAGTATAGTAGTAGTAGTAGTAGTAGTACAGTAGTAGTAGTAGTAGTAGTACAGTAGTAGTAGTAGTAGTACAGTAGTAGTAGTAGTAGTACAGTAGTAGTAGTAGTAGTACAGTAGTAGTAGTAGTAGTAGTAGTAGTAGTAGTAGTAGTAGTAATTATTATTACTATTATTATTATTATTATTATTATTATTACAACTAGCACTAGGCCCAAAGGAATTATTTTTCACAAAGACAGGCAGGGGAATGATGCAATGAAAGTAGTAAGGTGAAGAGTGAAGACTCAAAGAGAATTACAAGCAGAGGTATGAGGAATCAACAACCTCTCCCACAACTCAACATTAATTGGAAATTCTTTTGTGGGTTAATTGGTTGGCTACTGATTCCTCCAAATTTAGCCACGAAACAGATCCCTCATTAAATTACATTAAGGGTATCTGTTTCCTGGCATAAGTTTGGAGGAATCACAGACCTTCCATTTCACACTAACAAGAGAATCTTCCCTTAAGGACCCTGTGATATTGTACGAATATTGGAGGCTTCTGATTCCTCTTGACAATACCACGAAACAAGCTCCTTCCATATAGGTGGTGTTTTGTGGCATGATTTGAAGGACTCATTTACCTCCAATTTTCTGACTAAATAACAGGGTCCCTTAAGTGTCAGTGATGGAAGGTTACATCAAGATAATAATGTACTATACAGCCACCAACAAAGCAATGTCTCTGTCTCTGTCAAGTCATGAGCCACATATGGGTTAAGTTTCACAGCCTCGTAAACTTAACGAGTTGGTAGAGTATTGATAAATCAGGAGCATTGTATTCCTCAAACTATTCCAGGCAACAGGCCACCATTATTTTTGTTAATCTGGTCCTATTTGCTAGCATACTTTGGAGGAATCAAGGCACTCTAATGTACCAAAAGTATACTACCCACTTAAGCACCAGAAAAGTTTACTAACTTGCTCCCTGCTGGATATTGTAATGTTGTATGGTGAATGTATGTGTTCAATGGTTACCCTATACATTATCCTTCAAGATGAGCTTGTTGGCAAAGCAGTACAAATAGATCTAAGCGTACAGTACAGTGCCGAAGTGGCACTTATCCTAAGTTATGATTAAATCATCTTTCATTTATCCTTCTATTATACTTCATCAGTCCATCAATTATGCTTCAACAGTCCATCAGTTATGCTACAACAGTCCATCAGTTATGCTTCAACAGTCCATCAATTATGCTACAACAGTCCATCAGTTATGCTTCAACAGTCCATCAATTATGCTACAACAGTCCATCAATTATGCTTCAACAGTCCATCAGTTATGCTTCAACAGTCCATCAGTTATGCTTCAACAGTCCATCAGTTATGCTTCAATAATCCTTTCATTATGCTTCAACAGTCCTTTCAATATGCTTCAACAGTCCTTTCATTATGCTTAAACAGTCCTTCAATTATGCTTCATCAGTCCATCAGTTATGCTTCAATAATCCTTTCATTATGCTTCAACAGTCCTTTCATTATGCTTCAACAGTCCTTCAATTATGCTCCAATTGACCCACAAATTATGTTTTAACCATCTTTCAAATTATGCTTCAAATGTCCTTCAAGTTATGCTCAAACACCCTTCATATTACAGTTTAACCTTCCCTCAATTTACAATATACTTTAATACTTTGACCGTATTTCAGTTATGCTTAAACCGTCCCTCATGTTACATTTTAACTTTTTACCATCATTCACGCTGTGTTTTAACAATACATCACACATCCTTCAATAAAATATTCTGGCTTATTTCTCGACATAGATGTGAGCAAAATGGTAAAGTAAATTACAGTTGGCGTCAGTGCAACATCCCACACACACCATAAGTGACTAATCAGTCAACACCAGTGCTCTTGCTGGCTCCCAATGAACACAATATACCAACAGTGGTGGTGGGAGTGATGAATCGGAGCCACAGATGTCATTAGTTAAGAAAGCTACCAATTTATTTTACGAGACTTTGATTCTTAACTTATAGTAAGGGACCCAGTGATGTAGTCAGAAAATTGGAGGTAAATGAGTCCTTCAAATACAGTATTACCACGAAACACTTCCTACATGAAAGGAGTGTATTTCGTGGCACGGTCAGGACACACTTTGATTTTAGCCAAAAGGCCAAGAAGAGCTGTCAGGAGGAATCAGAAACCTCCAATTCTCATACACAACCACAGGATCCTTAAAGCAACTCACAAAATACATATGGTAAAATGGTAAATAGTTGGTAAAATTTACATTTTTATCTGCATACAATAATGCACAATAAAGATTGTTCCTCTCAAACTGAAAACTGTAAAAAAGGTTTTGTGCTTCTGAGTAGGAAAAAGAAAGTGCAACTTGTAATAATGTCTTTAGAGAATGCCTGTACTGTACAGTACTGAAGTATGAGTGGTGCGGCACGAATTGACTGAATAATTGATTACTTGGTTTGGTTACGAGTGAAGCACTGTAGAGCCTCAATATACATTGAATAAATATTGGTATCCACCACTTCATTTTTGAATAAGTCCCTCAATGAAGACCACCAGATATATTCCCAGGCTTCTGTTATTCATTATCATACAGACTACGTGATTTACTGAGGCTGTCTTTAACGGATAGTGCTAAATTTAATCATCATATATCGTGGGCCTACTGCATTGAGGTTCAGTAAGGTAATATGGAGTGAGTAAAATAGTACTGAGGTTCCATGATGAAATATGGAGTGAATGAACTACTGATGATATTCAATGAAGTAGCATGTTGTAGAGTAACTGTACTCAACAAATAGAGGTGACTGCATGAAGATAGAAGGTAAATAAGAAGAGCAACTAACAACATTTATAAATACTGTAATAGTACAGTACTTAAGAAGGTAACAGGAGCTTTTTTTTTTTTTTTTTTTTTTTTTATGTGGTGTTGTTACTGTATGTCTATGTGATACGAAGTGAGGCAAGTGTTATAAAGGAACAGAATAATAAGTACTGTATGTAAATAATAACAATAACAATAATAACAATAATAATAATAATAAAATACTGTAATACAGTAATAATAACAATAATTATAATAATAATAATAATAATACAGTAATAATAACAATAATAATAATACAGTAGTAATAATAATAATAATAATAATAATAATAATAATAATAATAATAATAATAATAATAATAATAATAATGATAATAATATCAATACGGAAATGTAACTGCCATATGACTGACTGAAACATTTTAAATTACCTTCATCAAAGCTAAACATTTACTTCATCATTTTCTTTACTTATAACCCAAACAAAAGACAGCATGGCTATACACTCCAAGAAAATGTAAATAATGCACAGTATAATCTATTGGAAAAGTGACAATGGTGTATCCACCTGTCTTTTAGATACTGATTTATATTTTCCCAGTTTAGGACACACAAAGTGATTGTTATAGAATTTGGCTAATACTAAAAAAATTTAACATTATCAATATCGAAAGATAGTTACAATATGTATCTTGGAAGGTCACTTGTATCTAATTAGAAGGACCTAGAGTTCATGACCAATTCTAATTCTGCCCCAGTATTCACCTTACTGAAAGTACTTACTACAGTACATTGTACTGACTCCCTAATATTATACACTATAAGTGTAAAAAATAGAACGTGAAATGACATCAGAAGGTTTTTGAAACCTTCTGATTCCATGACATATTCTGACAGTCCTGGCATACCAGACAACACATGTAATCTACCCAGCAATGCTATGATTCCAGTATCTATGTGGCTCTATTAGTTTATGGCACCAGTAAAGTTTTTAAGACAATCAGTTGCTGATCCTTGATATTGTAAAGAAACTCATGAGAGGTTTCCACAGGAAAAAATGTATTAACGATATCTAAATTTTAAGAAATGAAAATCTCTTCCCTATACGATCTTCTGTATTTTCATAAAACTAAATGTTCTTCAACACTCAATAATTGGCTTCTTCCATATTCACTGTTACATCCAGATATGAGTATCTATGTCCTTGGTTATTGCAGGAGCATTGGGCAACTTCCTTTTAACTCCTGCTCATCTTGTGTTTTGTTTTTACTGATCTTGTACAAGATCCTTCATGTCCTACTTCTGGTGTGTCTGGGCTAGTCCTTTATTGATATGGATACTTTTCATAACAGGAGTTATACAGATCTTATCATCAACGCTTCCTTCAGCTATCAGGTCTTCAATCATCCCTCCTTTCCTTGTTCTGTCTTCAAAGTCTGCGATCCACCTCTCTATTTCCGCTCCAACAAAAAGTGTTCTTTAACTGTTGTGTTGCTTTTGGATATTTTTCTCATCAATGGAGATCTGTTTTAATTCTGGCAAGGATTTACTGTATTTACATTTACAGTAGCATCATAGTTTCTGAAGTTACTCTGGAAGCCTGATATTGCAGCCAGCCCAGGTAGTGATCTATTTTAGAGTCATCTATTTACTGTTCCAGTGACTTTCCTTCAATATGAGCATCAAGGCCATAATATTATTTAAATATATTCCTTCTCTAACATCTTTGGACAATCAACAGAACAGGCTTCTTCCTCCGAGATGGCTTGGACCTGAACAGATGCATATACTCGTACTGTAGCTAATTATATTGAATTCCACCAAGCAATACCATGTAGGCCATATAGCCATGCCAAGTTAACCAAGGAGCATGCACATAAGCATTTATTTAATATTTATATAACAAAATACAGTACCCAGCACTTATTACTCTTGAGATTGGGAATTTTAGCAAAATACTTAATATACAAAAGTGCAAAGTCTTCATTTCCATTATATCTTGACATGAGGTCTTAGAAAATTTTTATTATTGTGGAAATTTCATGCATTTCCTCCTTTCTATTTAAGTTTCCTTTCTCTGAGGGTACTACATTAGTTTTGCTTGTGGTTGTAGTTAAACATCCTCCATCTGTCCAACTGATACCACTCAAAAGATCTTCCATCAGAAATATCTGAAGAAATGAGACAATACAGTATAGTGATGGCTTTCACATCTTTAAACTATCACTATTATTCTCACTGCCCCAAAACGGTACTTACAAAATGTTACACATTCCCATCACAGAAAAATAAGCAAATTGACAGTCATGATCTGACTTCAGATACCTTTTGTTTTGACCAGCCTTGGAAATTTGTGGTACCAGCCAAGTGCACAGCTGGAAAAGCTGAAAGCACTCTTTTCAGTTCTCATTTGTAATTTATATGCCATTCAAGTGAGTCAATACTGGATGTCCTTCACTTGTTATACCAGTAAGCATGGATTCACTTGTGGTATGCATATAGTACATCAATATCCAGTGAGCTACAGTACAAGGAGATTTTCCAAGTACTAATAGCTGAGTAATAATTGGCAATCACAATTGTATGACCAAGGAAAATACTGCATAGTCTAAGAAACAACTATGTACAGTATCTTTCTAGATTTAGAATAAAGCATATGAGAACAGTCAACTCATCTGATCAATCTGTCTGGTATTATCCTTCTGGTAACTGTAAATCTATCACTGAACATCTCTAGCAATGTACTTCAGTACACTTCCCCTCAACTTTCTCACATTAATGTGTATGGTCCTTAAAATTGGACTGGAATATCTATCAAAGCTTAAGCCATACATGCCATGTAGGCTAGCTCACTAAAGTAACAGGAGGGTACAACCCCTATCCACAAGCTTTCTGTGCAGCTTTTGAGTCTTCAACCCAGACCACTGGGACAGAAGGTAATAACATTACCATAACACCAGCCCATGGCCCCTAGTAGTCCACTTAAGTGAACCATATTTTATACCTATAAATTAACTTGATTTTATTCGTAGCTAAAAGATCATGACCCTGTACATCAGTCTACTGCCAGAAACTCTAATCCTTACTGGGGTGGCCAATAAAAACAGGGCACCACCAATCGACTTTATCCTCACCAAATGCTTGTGTTTGACACAGGGCACATGGTGAGATACAGAAGTGTTATTGTACTGTACTTTACCCAACAACATATCTAAGTCACTACCAACACAACCCACAATATATTAGTTACAGCACATCTATAATGCATCAGTTTCTCTTCAGGTATGTGAAAAGGCATGATAAAAATACGGTGAAGATTCTTATAACTTTTATGATCACTAGTGACAATGATGCACTCCATCATATGTGAAGTATACCCATGATTCAGCCATTAGATGAATGCATAGTAATATTGCATTCCATGAAGCAAATTTCAATATACTGTCCTGAACCAATGATTAATATGAGAGTACACATTTCAAGCATATACTGTAATAGGTGTAACAATGCTTATTTATATTACAGTTACCTATGATGCTTCACAAGATTAAATATGCTACAAACCATTAACACTGCATTAGATTAACTATTTTCTCAGTTTCATTAGAAAGAGTTCATTATCAACTGATATATTTCAAAATCTCCTTTACCATATACAGTACATTAGTGATGTTGTATTAAGATATAGAACACACCTAAGTTATGTATCCAAAAATGGTCATAGTGTACTGTACTGTACTTTTATCTCTTGCCACATGCCCTAATTCATAATTGGGTGGCCAATGCACTTATTATGGCTTGGTTCTTACTTAAACTTCCAGACTGTTTCATCCACCCCAAAATATTGACCCTGCAAATGGAGTACTAGTGAGGTTAAAGCAACTCCCTCCTACAAGGTGTTATAGCTAGAGAGGACATGGGTTCAATATCATTTAACTTAGTAAATACCTTACAATCGGAATTCATCCAACCCCTGAATGATAGACTTTTTATTCATTAGATTAGCCTAGTTCTGACTCATTGGTCTCAGACCAGTAGGTAACATTACAGTTAATAATTTTGTACAGTATTACTTTTGAAAATGTCCAATGTTTCTTAGTATCTTCTGAGCATTAGAAATTTGTATGTACAAAGACCATTACCATATATTTCCCCAAAGCATCCTAATGAATATAGACATGTATATTTCTGATTGTATAAAGCTAATTGCCAATATTTGCAGGGTTGACCTTTATGGTAAGTAACTGCACTCTGATCTCTCTCTTACTGTACTTATCCAACATGAGTAAAATCAGAGGCTTCCAGAATGCTACACAGGGCAGTTAAAAATCAAGAAAAAATAACACCATTAATGTATAGTGTTTTCTGGAGAGAGAATAGTTACCAACAGTTTATTTTGAAGGGGCACGAGTCTGCAAGATTACGGATAAATGATGGGGGTCACTCTAAAAAAAGTCCTCTTATACAGTTAAAAGAATCTAATATACGCTGATTCTGATGGGGAGGACTGTTTGAAGTCTCTTACCGGTGTAAGTCCAAGGTTTACATGTCTTTCCATATAAGTGTAACTATCTAACTTCTGATAGTCTATGTTATGCAAGTTTTCCTGTCTATACTGAACACTCTAATATGATTCAGAGAAGGCATATATATATACAGTATAACTTTTGGTGAGCAATAGTTTTGAGAGTTCCTTAATAAAACTAAAGAACAATAATTATAAGTGCAGTATAGATTTCATGGATTATATGGAACACTTTTTCTCTTCTACTTAGAATATAAAATGCATAATATTATGGTCACTGATGACCTGGATTAGAGTGCTATGTCATGTTAGAAGTCACAAATCTGTTTCCTAATCAGTCTGTTATAATTATTTCTTGATTTCTTGTACTGTACATTGTTAATCATCAATAAAGACTGCAGAATGGCTATTCTTTTCTGAGCACTTAATTATTGGTACTGCACAGTACAGTTATTTCTTTATCTTATAAAGTTTCCCACATACTTATAGTTATCTTTCCTTCATTTGAAGATACTGTATTACTAAGGCATGAAGAGTTATCTATCCAAATTTGTGGCACAGAATAGGTGCAAGACACTCAAACCCTACCAGTACCGTACCCAGAACCTATGTGTCAAGCAAGGGATAACTGGAATATAAGTTGATATTAGGGATGATAAGTGATAAGTACCAAGTAACATTCACTAGGTACTAGAGCAGGTCAAGCATTCTCCACAACAGGACTGGGGTATGGACTTATGTGCAAATTGTAGGCTACTGATTCCTCCAAACTATGTCTTGAATCAAAATTCTCAACATGGGTGGTTTTGTGATATGGATGGAAAATTCAGAAGCCTTCTATTCACTGGAATCATAGGTCCATTCCTACCGATATATTGCTTTCAAACACGGGTAAACTAGTCAAACATTTTCTAATGTTACAATATGGTAAAGGAACTGAACACTTGGAAATATCTAGCTCTTTTTATCAACCTCTTCTAATGTGTTACTCTGCATTTTCCTATTTAATATTTTACCCTATTTTCAGTGATACAGACCTCTTATCCATATTTTGATCCATAGTTCTATTAAGGAGTCAAAATTTCTTAGAAGTGTTCAAACTTAATCATAAGCTATATTTTCATCATTTATAAGTTAACACTGTTATAAGTTCACTATGGTTCTGATGCCTCATTCCCCTGAGGGAACTCCCCTTAAAGGGATGGTCACAGAAGAAGAGTAGGATCTGCTCTGCCTCAATTAGCTACTCTTTTAATTGGTTATATTGTATTCCATAAGGAAATGCCTATCAATTTGGTTGAGAGAAAACCTATCTTACTAATTTAATGTGTTCTAAAGGGCTTCAAGATATAGTGTGAAGAATTTGACATGTGTTTGAGTAATTCTCAAATAACCTTTCTCAGGAGGGTTTGGGATTTTCTGACTATAAATGTCACTGCAAAAAACAAATCAAATGTCTTAAGAAGGTAAGAAGTTGTCAACAAAATGGAGGCCACAGATTTCTCCAAACTGTACCAAGAAACAAAATACCTCAATATAATTATAGGTAGCCTGTTTCATGACCCAGTTTAGGGTATTTCCTGAAGTAGCCTTCAAGTCACTGGCATCATCTAAACCCCTCGAGATGTTTACTGTGCTATGAGTAAGGACCCAGGGGACATAAAATAAAAATATATTTGGCAGCCATCATTATAATAACATTTATTATTGCCCTAAGTTTCGACATACCATTTACGTCTGGTAGCTGATAATGTAAGGTATATAGGAACAACAATACCAACAACACTCTAAATATATATATATGTATATATATATATATAGTCTGAGTGGCAGGAAAGAGATTGGGAGTAAAGAGGGACAACAAGCCTAAGAGGTTCTGTTGCCAGGACGATAAATGGCAGCAACTAAAATAAAGCAAATATCACAGAGAACCAAAAAATGAAGAATTAAAAAAAAGCATCACTGGGGTATTATCACATACAGGCAGTCTATATTGACTAAAATCAACTGACTAAAGAACCAAGCAATGATGCAGGAGGGAATTATTTTTATTTTAATATATATATATATATATCCATTGCTCTTCTTATGTCTCAAAATTCAAAACAGACCAAAACGGAGTGTGTGTGTCCTTGAGAGTGGGTATAATATTCCGTAGTTTATATATCTCGGACGTGGCGCTGGCTGGTGTCAGGGTGACTGTGTGTGACGAGGGTGGGCGCCTGCACTCCATCTTTGGCTGGTGATCACAGAGGCGGTGCTGACGTGGCACCAGTAGCAACAACACAACAAATACAAGTCTCTAATATATCTTTATGTCTCTATGTTCTAGTATCGCCTAGTTATATCACAGTCAGTTGGAAGGGGGGTTGTTCAGATCGAGAGCAAATTCGGCTCGGTGTGCGGTGGTTACCGTGACGGCAGCAGTGGTAGCAACAGTGGCAACAGCAGCAGGGGCAGAAGCCGCCACCACAGCCCCCGATGTCACATGGTTGGGGCGGCGGCAACCCATCTTGGAACGGTGAAGATGCCGGTGGAGATCCCAACGACGAGAGAACACCTTACCACATGATTGACACGTGTAGGTACCCTTGTGCACGTGGCGGTGGTGGTGGAGGGACATGGGGTGACGGAACACCTTGTGGCACTCTGGGCAAGGGTACAACTTGGTCTTGTACTCTTGTGCTGCCTCTAGTAACCCAGGGTCCTCTTTCACCTCTGCTCCCATCACCATGGCTGCCATCTTACTGTCTTGGGCCAAGTCCAGAGCATCATCAGGGTACACCAGCCCTCCTGCAGCAGCCGCCACAGCCACCGCTGGGTGGATCTTCACCTCAAATGTTTCCGTGGTGTCAGTGGAAGCAACATGGGTGATGGTTGGTGTAACTGAAGTGGTCAGCTGCTGTTGTTGTTGTTGATGTTGATGTTGATGTTGGTGGTGGTGTTGGTGGTGGTGGAGTGGGTGAAGCTGTTGCTGCTGCGGCTGTTGTTGCTGCGGCTGCTGCTGTTGGTGGTGGTGGTGGTGGTGGTGTTGTTGTTGTTGGTGATGGTGGTGTTGGTGATGGTGGTGGTGTGGTTGTGGTGGTGGTGGTGGAGGTGGTAGTGGTGGTTGCTGGTGATGATGAGGGTGGTGGTGAAGGTGGTGGCTGAGCAGGGGCTGATGCAGGGTTCCGTTGGCCTGGGGCAGTGGCGGGCGCAGGGACAAGTTGAGAGCCTCGCAGACAGCACCCCCCGGCGCTGCTGTCAGAGGGAGAGGGATCCGGGGTGAGTATAGGTCAATCCTGGCTCGAGTTGTTCGTATCATCACCCAACACCGCCCGCTTTTATTATCACCAATTTTTATGACACCAAGAGTATTTTTTTTATTAGGTCACTTTCTGAGCCAGGTGGCCACACACCAACAAGTACAGTAGTAGTACTACTTGAGGCAGAGTGGCCAGTGACCTTGCCCAGTCACACACGGCCCAATAGGCTCCCTCACACACCTGGCCACCCGACAAGCAGCAGCAGCCAGCCACAGGGCCACAGCACACGGGCTACAGCACAAGCCATCGGTCCAAGCTAAGCCAAAAGTTCCTCTTCACGTTGTTTGCCACTGTGAAGGAGCGGTCACTTGGCCACGTGGCCCGAGCAAACCTATAAATGGCCACAAGATGGTCCCTATTCCCCTACACTCACTAACTATAAACTGAGGCCCTGGGCTACAGTACAAGGAGCATGCAAGAAGCTCAGGACCACAGTGAAACCCTCCACAACAAACACCTGCAGTCCTGAGGCTACAAACTCACACACACACACAAGAAGAAACTAACAGAAAACCATCAGTTATAAATAAAAGATTACAATACAAAAATTTACTGGGAAATGAAGGAAACTGTTGTTTTCTTCTTAATATCAAAAGACAATTATCACATCATGCAGGAAAAACAAGCTCTGCCCTCCACAACAGTTATCAATTTTACAAGCAACACACTGCAAAAGAATTATCACTGAAGGAACATTTCTGCCATAACAAGTTGCCATCATGACTACACTGCACTCAGTCCTACTGCCTTATACTGTACTGTACATCTTAGGGGCCTGTGATCTAGTCAGCACACTGGATGGTACAAATTCTGCCAAACTGTCACAAAACAACTTATGCAAGAAAGTCTCTTTCATGAAATCAGTTTGAAGAAATCAGTATCCAACAATCCAATATGAAGATAACATTACAGGTCCCTTAACTTTGCACCAATACTGGAAAAGCAAGACATTCATACCAACAACCAACAATGCTTTACACCTACAAACACACACACATATCCATACACAGTATTTATCCACGGGCTCCTCTCACCTTAAAAACCTGGCTCTCACATTCATACCAATGATTCCACTACCTCAATTTCATCTTATATACATTACTATACTACCATATGCCTCTTTTGATATGTACTGTAGTCCCTATCTATTCTTGTAAATTCAAAATTGGCTAACTCCTATACTTTAGTTACCTCCTAGTACTTATAAATACTGTCCTAGACTATGGGCATTACAACTTTGACAAGCTTAGGAGCGAATGAAACACAAGGCACCACAAAGCAGCCATCAGCAACAATAACAACCAAGGAGACTGAATGAAGCCTTATAAAAGCAAGGAACATATGCAGTGACTGATACGATGACTTCAAGCAAGCAGTGTCAATGGAGTCGTCCTACCAGCCACTGTCATTGTGCTGCCCATGAATACTCTTGTAGGGAGCCCCAACCACCACAACAAACACCTAAAATCAATTCCTTCACCACACCCACCACACCACTAAAAGATTGGAAAGAAAAGCAAACTGTAGGCTATGAATTCCTTCAAAGTGTGCCAAAAAACAGCACCCATCCTGATGGAGTTTGTTTCACCACATAATTTGGAGGAATCAGTATCCTAAATTAAGTCACAACCTTTTTAACTCGATCTAACCCAAAAAAAATTATTCAAGAAAACTACCTAACCTTTTTAAGCCAAGAAATTTATACGGTACTTATTAAAGGTATATCCCAACTTTATAAATTCTGGCTTACTCAAATTTTCTTCATTATATGACAGGAATTAGCATAACAAAAAGGGAGGGGCTTGTTAGTATGAGTAAAGTATAATGCAAAGCATTTCAAAAACATGTTGCTCCTGCCAACTTGTGACAACAATGTCAGTTGAAGGCCTTAAAAAAAACTAGCTGCTGAATTGAGACTGGCTATTTTATTATACTACTGTATGCCTTAAAACTGACTAATTATTACTGTACTTATTAATCTTTGTACCTCAAATGTTGTTGTTTTTGTTGTAGCTCCTCAGAAAGGGTGGAATCAATTTGCTACAATAGAGGCCCTTCATGATTAATTACACGTGTTAATAATTCACAATTATAACATCATTATTAATTTGAGAGTAACTACTTGTGATCTGCAGAAGCATTTAACTGAACACAGTATCAGTATCTTTTTGTGAAAACAAATTAGAGCAACTAATAAGTTTTATATAAGCATTAGTGTCAAGAAGGTAGTTCAAATTCCAAGACAGTAAGGATGTTGATATAATTATGATGTATGACCAAAAGCACCAGAACTAGAGTTTGATAGTCCATTAATAGCTAAATCCTGTACATATAAAATGCTAATTATAAAAATCTGTGAAATCCAAGAAACAAAATGACAGAAATACAGATGCTACTCACATAAATATATACAATCACTGCAGTTTCAAGTTTTGGTGTAAGATTTAGTCACCCAAGCTAAGAGTCATTTGTAGTAAGTTATGTACCTTATTTTGAAGACCAAGACCCTACAATGGCTCTAGTGGCTGTAAGGGAGTCATTGGTTGTGGGCAAACTGCAGGACCACCGATTCCTCCAAAATATGCTACAGTACAAAACAGATCCCATACAGTATTCATATACTGTACTGAGGTAGACCGATTCCCAGCATCCCATCTCTCCAATTCATCCATACTAAACAACTCCTTTCAATGACATGATGGCAGCTTCATGAAGTGTATATCTGAGGAGTCATCAAACCACTCATCATCATTGCCTAACCCAGGATTCCTTGGACCATGGTTCATATGCTAAAAGGGCATGATCGTATCCCAAACCAGACCCAAAGACCAACAGTGACTCCTTTCCCTGAACCACCAACCTCTTAAAAAAAAATAAATATAAAAAAATAAAAAGACAACGTGTAATATCATTCACAACCTAAAGCACCAGAAAATATCAACTACTATACCAGCATGTTCAGAAATACCCTTCTTCCTACAGATCCATACCCCAAGCTGATTTTAAAAGCCTGTGGAAATGTTGGCAAATTCAAGACTTTTGATTCCTCCAAATAATTCTATAATATATTCCTTCAGTACAAGTATCATTTTGGAACATAATTTGAAATAAGTAGCCTTTGATTTATGGACATCATCAGAAAACAAAGTACTGCATATTCTTAACCTACCTTGCCTTATGGAAATTAAATGGAAAAATAAAAAAGTGTACATTACATAACCTGATGAACTATTTCCATGATCCTCAATTACTTTTAAATAACTTCCTCTAAAATAGAGCCAATATTGTACTTATGTTCTATTCCACCCATAACTGAAAATTTCCTATTCCTATCTGTTTTACTTTTATCTTGAATTTAATTTTATTCCAAACCTGAACACTGTTCCAACTGTAATTAAGGGAGTGAGCTTTGATGGTAAATTGAAGTCTATGAATTCCTCAATACTGAGCCAAAAATGTGGTGTTTTGAGGCAGTTCAGAGGAATTAAATCAGCTCCAACAGCAAGGAAGCAACAGACTGTAGATGTAAAGCTATTGCAGTTGAAGTACAGTATAACCAAAGAGAGTTGCAGAGGTAATCAAAATTGATGAGGCATAATGATGGTGAACAAATTTACTGAAGGCAAATACAATACTGTACCAAGAAGCGCCGCAACAGCAAGATCATATGGCGCCCGAGGAAGAAGGTGATTGAGAGGTGGAAGAGTAAGCACAAAAGTGCAGTGAGAGGAAGGAAAGAATAATTTTGCTACAGCCTTCTAGGCCTTCATAAGGCTGGAAACATAGAATAATGAAAGGCAAGAAAAAGAAACGTGCACAAACTACAGGAGGAGCAAAATAATCAAACAAATAATAAATAAAGATGGAAGAAAACTCTATACAGAGCAATAGTCAAGAATATCATATAAAATGCTAATCAGTGAAGAAACTTCAAACTTAGAAGACTCAGCCATAATACTGTATGAAGTATCTCCACAGTGGGTTAATCTACTAAAAATGGCTGCAGAACAAAGAAAATGCAGTAAAATCCACATAGAGTTATTATCTGGTTATATAAAATAATGTGGTATAGAAAAGGTAGATTACAGAACACAAAATTATAGTAAAGGTGGATAGACTATTAGACTATTACAGATGGATGACGACTACAAAGGAAATACAATAAAGTGTTAAATATTAGGTGAAGTCAGTGCATAAGAAATACAGTACAGTGAAGTCAGTCAAGACAGATAATGAGACTGAATATATAGTTATATGGCAAAATATACTTATGAGAATAATGAGTGGAATTGAATATTGGGAATGAGAATGAGATGAAGTTAATAATTAATATATTTAGCAATAAAATTTTGGTCTGCATTTTGACATTCATGGGGCGGTAGTCCAATGTTGGTGCCTTCCTATTATGCTTGGCTACAGACTAGTGCATCAGTATGTGAGTGGGTGATTGGTTTTGTAACATTGTTTGGAGGAATCGCTAGCCCTTCAGTTAATTGACAACAGATGATTCTCTCTTGAATACTCTGAAGAAAAATATGATACATTACCCATTGCATGGCATCTCAAAAGAGTTTGTACATGACAACAGATAACAGGACACTGGGACACCCACATAGCAACATTTTGTAACCTTAGCAAGTACCACAAAGATGCCTGTGGAAAAAAATTATGAATACCCTCTTCAATTCTGCTGATCTATTTCAACACCAATATTTACAAACAAAACCATGCTCCTATTAACAGTCAAGGCTCCTAAGCAAACAAGTGAGATAATCTAGAAACTAGCTTCACACTATGACGAAAGAAATAATATCGATTCAACCCTGCAAAAAAATGACTTTCCAAAACCCAGAAGAGACAAGGGACATATGGAGTACCTCTCCTCTCTCTCACACATGCACACATATACCATACTTAAGACAAACACAACCATGGGCAATCATATGGCTAATAAATAATGGCCTCATTATCCTATCCCTTCAGGTTCAACATCTCCCAAAGAACTACCTATAGAGTTATCACGGTGGGCTGTGAACTGCAAGTCAGGAAAAGAAAAGCCAGACAAATAAAAAAAGAGGCACTACAAAGAGAAGACTTATAAAACATCTTCAATCATGAGAAGTGAATAGCAGATCAATAACTGGACAGAGTTCAACCAAAATAATGATAGATGCTAATACTGGTCTAAGGTATTATAGTCTATCAAGCCAGATATCAGCATGAAAATAAGAAATTAAGTTATTAATTAATAGATATTACCAATATATATCACTAGTAAACAAGCAAAAAATTATAGAAAGAAGCACAAAAATTACAAGTGAAAGATATTCATATATGCAGAAATGCCATAAAAATTATTAAAATATTCAGTATGCTATATAAAGAGAGAAAAGAACTTGAGATAATCTACACAGAGCAGCAGAGCAAGAACAATTAATTATAGAAATCATAACAATAACAAAAAATTTGACCAGCAAAAAAAAAAAAAAAAAAAAAAAAAAAAAAAAAAAAAAAAAAAAAAAAAAAAATCACTAAACAAAACATGGAAGAAACTGGGCTACAGGTTTATATAACCTGTCATTAATTAGTAGTCTACTTTAGCATAGAGAGAGAATGATATAGTCTACTATGAAATAAATGAAATAATAATTGATAAACAAGTATACCAGCAATTCATCATGACAGAAATGGGCCACCGGGCAACAACATAGCTGCGCTTATTTTTAGTCTAGTTCTGTATCCCCCCCGGCAGCGAGCGTGGGGTGGCAGGTGGAGGGCAGGCTAGAGAGCTAGAAGGGGGGGGTCAGTACTCACCGCCTGGTTCGTGCGTCCCAACACCATCCTGGTTGCCCACACCTCCAGAAGTCCCGGGCATCGCTGGGGAAAGCAAAAACCAATGCTATAGTCACTATCCAGGAAATATTCACTATCTGCCACAAGCTTTTGTGTGTGCATAAGGGAGTCAAGGTCATACTCCTGGTTGAACCCAAATGACTTGTGCATACTCAAGAGAGTAGAATTGTAGTAGTTTATATTTCTCTCCAGTAATCCTGATGGGACTCAAAAAATTTTACAAATATAAAATGACCAAAGTAAATAAGAAAGTGCTTTGGGTGTAAAAATCTCAGGTTAAACAACTAGTAGTAGTCTTTGACTCAACAAACTGATGATGAAAAAGCAACATTGGAAGAGCCGAGATTTGAACCCATGCCACACTGAAGCTTGTACGGTCTCAACACATAATATGTATCCACCAGGCTCTGTCAGAGTTCTTAATAGAAATGAACGGCAGAAGATCATCACTGTTTTCAGACGAGGTGGAACCTCAACAAAGCCTGGGATTTTGTATTCAGAGTAAATGCAATCCACAATCTTCCTTGTCAATGGGGCATGTGGTAGTACATTTTGTAAAGGATCCTACATACCATCATGCACAAAAGTTTGTTTGCTTTTTCTATTCTCTCCATGCACATCCTTAAAAAAAATTTATTGTGTGAATCCAAGGACAAGGTAATTACACCACCCTCATGGCAGGTAAGAGGCCATATGGCATACTACATTGAAAGAACATAGACAACTAAATGGAGACAGCAGAGTCCATAAAGGGTGAATCCAGAGTAAGACACAAGTAACTTAACCCTCGGGTAGTCATCAGTATCATTATATTCAAAATCACATCATTTATTTTCATGATCTGAACATAGAGAGGATTGTAGCAGAGATGACCATACTTTTGCACTTTTTAGTAAGCAGGAATCATATCAAATGCACTATCACACTAGTAAGCACTTGAATCAAAGCTCAACTTATGTTGCTACAAGCTTGACGGACCAGTTTATGGTACATACAGTAATATCTGGTTGGCAACAATGCCAACATTTTCAACACTTTTTGTATGGGTATATTTCCATTTCTGTATTGTACCATACTGAATGTTATGTGAGCCTTCCATCATTTATTACAACCAATCACTCAACAGTGCCACAGCAGATTATTGTCAACATGTCTCCTCAGTCAATCTTATGTGGTTACTTAGTAAAACCCTTGAGAAGTACATTATATACACTTATTACCTCAGAAAATACTTCAACTCCATCAGGAAACTTGATAAAATTCAATTTAATAATAGAAAATCTGATTAAAAAATGGGTAAAATTCAATCTTTATCAATGAAACAATTGAAATTAAATACAGTAACCACATAAGCAATAATCATACAAACAAAGAACTCAAGTAAATTCTCTAATCACATCACTTTCACTCTGGCCGTAAAGTCTGGATCATCCATATCTCTCTTAAACCCGGACACACAGCAACAGTTCACTGGCTGGGCATCCGACTCACAACAGAACTCTTACAATGAAGGTTACAGCAGGGATACAAACGAGGGGTGCATTTTATTACCGAGGAGAAGGTTGGCCATAAGGTTAACACATGATAATGGGGAATGGAAGGGGAGGTAGATGGAGAGGGCATGACCATTCCGATAACTCTCTACAAGTTTTTTTTTATCTTTACTCTCTACTAAAATCAAATCCCTTGGTCACTGAAGCAAGCACCACTGTTCTAGGTTATTCTTAACTTATGTACACAATTCTACTAGTTGCTTGGTTTTAATTCGCTACCCAAACTGTCTTCCTATACATTACAAACAGTATTCTTAATCAGAATTCTCTACATAATTACTATCAATTATTATCAAATATAAAGAACCATACAAATACATTACCATCATATAACAACAGGCATATGATGGGCTTTGGTACACATAAAAAAGAACCATCAAAGAGCACCTTAAACACAATAGTATGAATGATAACATACTTATCACATACTTCTCCTAATAGACTTCTTACTGTTCAAATATGCTTAGCATGGTATGTACAATGTGAATCAGAAGTATACTTGCCTACCTAACATAATGAAATACAGCATGAACAAATTATGCAGTCATTACATCATTTGTGCATCAGCATAAACCATATATAAGAATGCATCTATCCTGGGTCCATGTGTCAGACAGTTTGACATGACAATACTAAAATAAAACTTTAAAGACCATAAAAAAATGACAACTATATTTACAATATCACATAATTTGTTTTATACAAATGATAATGATAATGTTGCTAGTCTGGCTATTTACAGACTTGTCTCCAAGTATAAGTTGAAACATTAAATCTCTATTACTGTACTTTTAAACTGAAGTACATTACAAAAGCATTCTTTATTGGATACAACACAGCACCAGAATATTCTTGTTCTACCATAAACTTATAACTACTAACAGATTGTAACTTATTGTAATAAGACAATCATGACTGATATACTAATCCTTCCATATTTTTTATAAGTTCTTATATTTTTAATCTTTTGTAAAAAATTCTAGCACCTCTTTATTTCAGGATGATTTCCAATGACAACTTAAGTATGTAAAATTCATTATATCCATCCCATCTGTATTACTTCCCGTTATATTATGAAATGCACTGCAGCTATATATCTGTCTCATGAAATCTCCTGCCTGAAAATTCCCACAACTATTGCGAGCAAGGAAACTAAACTTCCTCCAGCAATAAATCCCACTCTAGAGCTCTGACACCACCCTCCCTCTGGGAACTATACCAAAGGGGATAACCACGGCAGAAGAGTCTCCAATTTTCCCTGATCAATTGCTCCCTCCTTGCCTGGTGAAGTATTCTTCTTTCATTCACATTTGTCTTTTTCATGTACTCTTTCACCCAGTTCACCCATCTGACTGGTGGTCTGCCTCTCACACCAGGTCCTTCAACATCACACCCATACATCATCTTTGTAAACTTTCCATTTTGCATTCTCTCTACACGTCCAAAGCACCTCAATTTACTCAGTGATGGGGATCAATACACAAAATTGTCTAGAGCGATACTAATAAATCAATTTTTTGTATAAAGTTATAGAGATACCAATACATTATTGGTCATATTTTATTTTAAGAATAAGTCCCACTAATATATAAATTTGTAGTTTGAATGTTTGATATCAAAAAGCCTATCCAATGAATAATGGTGTTTATTTCAGAGACTGTGATGTGCATTGGTGTGTCGCATGAAAAATAAATATACACACTTACTGTATGTAAACATTACTTAAATAACATATAATTATATAGAAATAAAGTGATGATGAGTGTTTGTGCAATTCATAATTATTAATTCCAAATTGTTTATGCTATTATATCGATGTATCGTTTATTTTCTATACATTTTGAGGAGAAAGACTTGGTGATACTGATACAACGTTACTATGACTGTTATCCAAGGCCATACCGATACCAGTACCAAAGTATCGATTGATAAATATCGCCGATAAATGCATCGTGATACTGCCCATCCCTGAATGTAGGCTACTACTCTCAACCACCACATACCTCTCATTTACATTCTCATCACTTTCCCCATCCCACCTCTTTACTTCTGAACCTCTATCATGAGCCTCCTGTTTAATCTCTTCAGTTAATATTCACCTTTCCTTGCTTTGCTTGGCATACATTTAATTTTCACTTACTTCAGAAGTATCCCTCTTTCAATTATATAAGCAATTTTATTTGCGAGACTTATCGTTTATGAATATCCATACTTCCAAATAGTGGAAAGATGTACAACTTTGAATTTTCTCCATATGTACATTTGCTATGCAAACCCATAGCAAA
This sequence comes from Petrolisthes cinctipes, assembly GCA_033782935.1. Lineage (NCBI taxonomy): Eukaryota > Metazoa > Arthropoda > Malacostraca > Decapoda > Porcellanidae > Petrolisthes > Petrolisthes cinctipes. The sequence goes on along the minus strand of JAWQEG010003302.1, from coordinate 26,751 downwards.
TTAATGATAGAAACAGCCTTAGATGGAGATAATTATCTTGAGAGAAAATGACCAAATACAGAGGAAAACTAAATTGATTTCAATAGAGCCCTAAAGATATAATCACAGGCTGCACAGCTACCACACCTACAGGCCACCTACACCAAGAAAACAGCACACAAACACTTGCTGCAGCCTCCACAAACCCCACACCATCCACTACACTACATGGCAGAACACCCACACATGCCAAGGAACATCAAAACAACACCCAGTACACGATATCATACACAAATACTACACTATCATCTCTTGCACCCTACCCACCCCAAACCAGTCTCCAGAAACATATCCATACTCAGATCACTTGCCAATTAATCCAAACACTCAAGAACAACACTCAGCTGCATGAATGACCTCCTGACATCCACCCATCTGAATCTTCCCTTCCCCGTGAGGACAGAGTCCACCTGGTCTGGCCACCACCCGGCCCTTCTGACATATCAGAAGAAGCTGGATGGAACCATTGTAAATGCTTGTCTTGGATGCAACACAGCACCCCATTCTATTAAACACATTATGGAAGACTGCAATGAAAACAACCACACTCGCCAACAACACAACATACACTCTCCGAGGGCACTGTGGGAAAGCCCAGCACAGGCCATGGCCTTCCTCAGGAGCTCGGGGCTGCTCAGCCAGACAGCTTGAGGAACTTCAACAACAATTACTCAACCTGTAAAAACTATGTTGCACCACTGGTTAGAGAAGAGTGGAAACCTACAAACAGCAAAATCTATTTTTGCTAATTTCATATTCTCTATGGTGTTCATCAATTAGCACTCCCATATATAAAAGTTCTGTGAAAAATCCAACAGGTTGCACTTTTTGGCCCGAGTTGCGTCCAAATAAAATCCAACCACTCGAACTTTTTCCAAGCAGGTTGTGTCCAATGATTTGGGTTGTAGCCATTTATAGCAACAATTTCCGGTTGTGTCCTAACCTCGGCTTTCAACACAGCATGGGTCTATACCACTTGCAGTGTTGATCATTTCCACACACAAAGGAGTGCAGTAAAGAAGCGAAATATATTTCTGTTCTATATGCCATAGAAATTACTCTTATAACAGCACTACAAGCTTCATATTTCTACAAAAATCATAGCAACTAAAGCTTTAGAGTACAACTTTTCCCGTACAAGCATTGACAAAATTTTTATATATTCTTGAATATTAAGCATTGAATAAATTAGTGTGATAAAATATGGTATTATATTCTTTTCTTTTTTCTTTCATTCACTGAGAAGCTCATTTAGTCATTGATAAGAGGAAGGGGGTGTGGTGCAAAAGGTCTAGGCTAGCCTGAGCGAGTCATGCAGTAATTGGAAGTGGATGGATGCAGGGTGCGTTGAGTGTGTTTGATAGAATCAATGACAATACACCCTATTAATATGCTCAATGTCTTAAGGCACCTTTGAAGGTATTATTGATTTGGAGGCTATAGATCCCTCAATCAGACCACCTATACTTATGGATATGGAGTCCATCTGCACATCGTTGTTGCTGAATCTTAACACAAAAATTTAATACCGTACTGTAGTTTAAAAAGCTTACATCAATAAGTGCTGGGATAACAGCCTTCAACTGTCAATGCTCACTGCCTTGTATTTACTTTAGTAAAATACAGACCTGAAGAGGACAGTACATACTTGTGATTTTACCTTAGCTGTAATCATCTTATTCTACCAACAAAACAATAATGCATTTGTGGTTACATATTTCCAACATTAGAAATACATTGAAGCCCTAATTCTAAACTCATTACTTTCTAACAGTGTTACCATTACATACTAGCTCTGCTCACATAAAGTAGTATTTACAAACAAATGTGGCACTTCTAGTGACCAAGAGCACCGAATGATTTACAAGTGACATTTCTGATAATGCTACAAATACAAGCTTGAACAATATATACACCAGAGAAATTTTGTCAGAAAATTAACAACTGTGGTACATCACACAGAGGTGTTCTAGTATACTTTTCATCTATGTGAATTCTCATGACCGTGTGACTGACCGACAGACATTGCAAAAATGAAAAGGCTTGGTGGTGCATATTGCAAGGCCCTGTACTGAAAAATCGACTGACCTATAGGATACAAAACAGGGTGACGTGGATCCATGCCCTCCCCAGAGTGGGAATGTGGGTCAGTACTCATCTCAGAGGATTCACTGTACACTTCGGCCAAGGCATCACCTGGTTCACTCTTCAGTTCTCTTCTGTCCAGCCTGATGTCATCCTCCCCTGCTAAGCCCGTCCCTGCTAAGCTCCCCCCACTCTCCCCCTCCACTGACGCCTCCACCACACCCTCTGCAATGCAAGCAACACATTATTAGGGAATAACATGCTTTCTGCAGTACAATTTTAGAATTATTTGCTTTTTGCAATGAAAGAAATACAGTATTAGTTACAGCACTCTGTAACACGATCAATAAAGTACTTGGAATAACATTCTCTCAGAATTAAAGTGTAACACAATATTAGAATGAACACACAGGCTAAAAAATGTTAGAATCCTCACACTCAGCAAAAAAATTATATAAATAAATTCTCTGCAACAAAAGCAATACATTTGTAACACACCAAATACTATGCAAATACCCACAAGCCTTAAAAACCAATGCAACAGGAACAGAAGCACCACAACACCTTATGTAACACAACCTCTCAAGAATGTTGCTAACTCATACACATACAGGTACTGCATACTAATTACCAAACAATAGTCTGCAACAAAAAGATTACCATTTATCCCCACACTGTTGATAAACACATTGACAAAATAACACCATTGGTATAGTAGACAACAGCCTATAATATGGATCAAAATTAAGGCAAGTACTATAAAATTGTGGCATGAAAGAGCATGTGTATTTTTTCTATGATCTCAATTCTAGATTGTTAGTTTAATTCAGTTGAAGAACTATCCTCCACCTTTCTTTTTTTGAGCTGCCCTTTAGTGTCCTCTCATTACCAAATCCTGTAATAGAGCCCTTCTGCTAAATATGCAACAAGTTTTAACCCTTAATGAAATAACCCTTACACAATTATCATAATGCTTACAAAACTGCTACAAAACACATAATTACAATATTATACACTGTAAATTCAAATTAAAGTTATACCATATGATAATCATCACCACATCTAAATAATATTTTCAGGCTATTCACTAAGGAATCATTATTATGTCGTACATGAAAATTCCTATTAACCAAGATGACTGGATACCAACTGTATATACTGTATATGAATGCAGTTTCAACCAGTATGAAACAAATTAGAAGTACAAAGTATGATACACACTATATTAGTACAAACCAAGTCTGACACTGATACAAGTCTTTTCATAAAACATGTTTTCTGAACTTCAGCATAATAATCGTATATATCATCCTAGCTCCATGCTTTACAGAACAATCTTAACCTACCATATATTCAGTTTTGACACTACCATACCAAGTCAGTGTATGTTGTTATCATCATAAATCATTATCACGGTGTACCTGTAAGAGCAACTGTACAAAAATTCCATTTACAATTTAAGCTAGTTCCTGCATATACAAAAAATGTACATCAGAGTACTTTCATAACAATATCACACCTCACATGGCATCATCATCATATTACACAGACCAATTCAAACAAACAAGTTCAAGATGATCCACATAACTGTGCGTAGAGAGGTTAGACTACACCAATAAAGCCATCAGGTCACATAATAATCAGCTATAGCTATCTATTTGTAAGAAAAATAGATAAACCTAAATCAAATACTGTATTAGAAATCTCATCTAATTTTCAACCATTTTGGTAAATATTCAGAAGACTAAAACCGATACAAACCTGGACCCTACAGTATGTATGATTGCATGCAGTCACCAATTTAGCTGTAAGTAAAGTGCACATAATCAGAATAGTGGTCAAAGTCAAACAAATTACCTGCAGTTTGACTGGTGGTGTTGGGGTCAGTGGTGCTGGCCGCGGGAGCACTTGAGCGTTTCCGTCTCTTTGGCGGAGGAGAGTCGGGTCTCGTGTGATACCCTGTCCCACCACTCTCGACCCCCAAATCGTCGTCTTTAGAACTCTGGCTCGGGGCGTACCCTGCAGACGGGCTACTCCTCCCCGATGTGGCACCACCCCCACCCCCACTAGTGTAGCTATAGGAAACATCTGGCCGGTGGATCTGGAATACAATGGGAAATCATACCCAGTGGTTCCAAAAGATTGTTTGAACTGCCTTTGTTACAAAACCTGCCTGCTTCTCTTTCATGCATGGGTATAGCATTGGCTATTTGCACTTACACTTTCTGACAGTGTTACTGACTGGTTCATCCAGGCTCTTTTCTGAATCAATTATTAAGAAAAGGTTCATTTTGCTTCTACTCAAAAGTAAATTTACAAAAAGTAAATTACTTTCTACCTTCTACTTTTATCAGCTTATGCCAGGGGTGGGTGGCAACAAATAATTTCTTAGTAAGCTGTATAGGTTAACCAAACGGTAGCATAAAATTCCACATTAAACTGAAATTGGAAACCAAGTGACTTTACTGAACCCCTGGACTATAATATTTCCATAACTCTTCAAGAACACTTCCATAATTTGAACTAATTGGCAAATTGATAGTTCATCATTGCTAATTCAACAGTTATCAACTATTAGAATAACACGGAAAGGTTGTACTAGACATCTTACCATACCTATTAAATACAAATTACTCTTTGTTGTTTGCATTTACTCAGACATAAAGAAACTGATCTGAAAGCTTAGACAATACATACACAACACATACACAGGACCTTACTTACCAATAAAATGCCCTTCTTACAAAATACAGTACAACCTAGACATAGCTCAGTACAATCTAGGCATGGCTCAACTTCCTACTATTAATGCTATATTAAATATCATAACCATAACTATGAACACATCTGGAAAAAGAAAGTTCTAACATTACATTTATTACCATCATGTAATACTAAAAACATAAAATTTATTGAACAATGCTCTGTAATTTAACACTAACAGTCGCAAAAACAATAGTAAAAAATCATAAACAATTTGCAGAATAAAAAGTATATAAAACATTATATGCCGAGTAAAAAAAAAAAACAGTATATACCCATTGAAATTGATAAATTGATGGAAAACTCAATTGAATTTTGTAAAGTATATAGCTTTATACTGTAATGCCAAATGTGTAATACTGTATACCAAATGGGAGCATGAATTGTATATGTACAGTACTGTACTGGTAATCACTGCAAGCTAGTGAAAAATTGTTACCACAGAACAAGCATCAACTCTTAATGCTGAAACAAACAAAAAATTAATACCAAAAACAAAATAAGAAATTTGTTCATCTTTTCACAACTAAATAAAGTTAACCAAAACTAGATTTGAGGAAATTTTTTCATTTTTCTTTTCCTATATAACTATGATTGATAATCATCATGACAGAAGACCATTCTTTCCTCTTAAGTATGAAACAAGTGGCTAGACTTAAGTGTCTGACAATCAATTTCATATACCGTACTTCTAGGATTATTTACAAACATCTGCATAACATTTCCTCTCCATTTAACACAAAGCCATTAGCACACCCTTAGTAAATCAGATCATGACATGCAGCCATCATGCCGCCAACTCCTGAACATGATGGAAGTTAATATAAAATTAATTAATAACTGATACCCCCATTAATCAGCATTAATCATTTAGACAAAGTTTTACTGCCTTCCTCAGGAGCTCTGGGCTGCTCGGCCAGACAGCTTGAGGAATTTCAACAACAACAACAACAGAGTTTTACTTTCTTAAAGTACCACAAAAGATATCTAAATCTGTCAGTATTTCAGCTGAAGTCCCTGCAAACAATAAAAAAGAAGTTGGCCAACCTAGAGCATGGATTACTTCATATAATACAATAGATAAATAATGTCTTGAAGTTTCTAATCTTCTTGGTCCCTATATGACAAAATTATCTTACACAAGGAATAAAAGTTTCCAGAATAACCTATGAATAAACACTTGCAACACCTCCAAATACCATCCTTTTGCTTGAGGATACACTATACAAACAACTAAACTTTCTGCAAATATTGAACAACTGATCCATGTGAACACACAATAATGTGTGTAATATATCCCATCGAGACCCCCACCTCGGGATTGAACCTTGATACTCTGGTACAGTGGTTAATGCCTGTTTGTAATCTGAGCACCTAGGTTTAATACCTGGATGGTATTCTCAAGGAGTATTCTTGAGTGGAGCTAATTTGGGGAGTACTGAACAAACTCAGTTTAAAATTTGTCTCTTAATTCTTCCCGATCTCAAATCCGGGAAATAATTCCTGTATATCAATGATAGTAACTCAGAATTATCATATACAGTACATCAATTATTTTTTATATAAGGAGTTAAAGAGTACCTGTACTGACACTGGAACACCAAATTCTGTCTACTTTATGCTACAATCAAGCTACAAAAAATGTGGACAAAAATATCGTGCCACCCTCCTGAATGAGAGACTTGATTTGAGCTAGTAACACTGTTGGTCTCGCCTCCCCTCTCTCTCGCAGGTCCTGTTCTTTAGAGAGAGGAGGTGAGATCAACAGTGTTCCCAGCTCAAATCAAGTCTCTCAGTAAGGAGGGAGCGAGATATTTTTGTCCCCGATAGTAAATGTACTAGATATCACATTGATCTACTCCATCTTTTAGAAGTCAATTAACTAAGGCTAAGTTATAGGTGCCTATTTAAGCAATATGATGCTGCTCTATGGGAACCCAACTCTACTAAGTAAGCTATTACTTACCCCCGCCTGATCCAAGTCGTCTGAGGAACCAGCTAGGCCGCGGATCTTGAGGTTTTCCGCCGTCTTGAGAAACGCAGCTAGCTGGTCCTGCGCTATACTGACTTCACCGTTGTACATGAATTCTAGTAGTCGCTCTAACTCCACGTGTCCCACGTCTTTTAATATCACTATAGGGTGCTGGCAAGGGTTGGCCTGTAGAAGGAGAGAGATTCAGTTACAATGGGAGAAAGATCATAGTATGATAAACAATTCATTGCTGAAGAAATGAAAATATTATTTTTAATAGATCCATTCAGAGGGAACAATTTGTTTCCATTCAATTCTATCAATCACTTCTTTATCTATTTCTTTTCCCAGCTGTCTAACAAAATCACTCTACACACTCTTTACCATGGCCTTCCTTTGGTATCCCTAATACTAATCCTTACCCTAATATCCCTCACTCTCATCTTTATTCTTGCTTTGCTCCCACACATCCTTAATCTTGACCTTCCTTAAGCATGTCCCTATTATCACCTTTTCCTCCCTCATACACACATCCTTACCCTGAATCCTACATTACACTCACCCTCAACAGCGCCCGGAAATATGGAGAGCACGCAGAGAGCACCATCTTGTGGGCTGAGTAGGAGTGTCCATCACAAGCTACTGTCACGTCAACAAAGTCTTCCTCGTCACGCAGGGACTGGAAGGCGGTGACGATCTTTACAGTGTAGTCGTTCCAGCGGAGTGAGTAGTGCTGCTCTGAACCCATGGTGCTTGAGTTGTGGTTGTGGTCAAGGGGGGATCTTTTGGCGGTCGTTTTGGTTGGTGTTTCTGGAGAGGCCAGGGATTGCGTAAGGTAGCTGAGATCGTCTTGGCTTGTCCTCCTGGTAGGGGCGGTGTTGTTGGTGTCTTTGTGGTCGCAGTCTGGGGATCCTCCTATGGTTTTTTCCAGGGGGGTAGCCAATGGGGGGTCGATGTCTTGACAGGAGTAGCCCGGGGCCCCTGGCGGTGGTGGTGTCGAGTCCGTGGCCAATGGTGGTGGGGGGGTGTGGTTGTAAAAAAATGTGGTAGTTGTTGTAGCGGGAGGTGTGGTGGTGAGCCGTGGTGGGGTGTTTTTGGTTGTTGGTGGTGGTTGTGGCTAATGCCGCTGCTTCGTGTGTTTCCACCACCCTCATCCACCTCCCCTCCTCCTCCTCCCTTCCCCTCCACCTCCTCCCCCTGCTACGGCTGCTCCACCCGCTGCCGCCCTTTGCTCCCGCGCCCACCGTCCTCCTTCCGCTGGGACGCGCCTATTTGGCACCACCACCCACACACCTACCAACATACACATGAGCAGGAAACGGTTATTAGAAAGTGGCAATGAATTGTGGAGCAAAATTTATATAAGACAAATGTTATTACAAAACACTGATTGCAAAAATCATATAATCAACAATAGGGAAAGCAACTACAGCATAAGCATAACATAACACTACATACAGTATAGGCTACATATCAGGATAGTAAATAAACAGGTAAGCTAAATGGTAAATAAGGAGACAATGATCTCCACCAGTTCCACTTCTTAAATTTCATTTTTTTCAAATAACAGGCATAATAAACTTTTACACAGAATATATACAGCCTACTGAAAGTGATGCAAGATAGGTCAATATTTGTGCCAAATTTGATTTCTCAGTATAGGCAAAAAGTTCAGATATGAAGAATGCTCAGTTCTTCCAGAAAAGTTATGTAAAGTTTATATGGAAGGGTTATATCCTTGTGCATTACCAGTGTCTGAGAAGTAATACACCATACTCCAGGAAATCAATTCTCTATTGAGGTAGTACAGTATTGTGATTCTGACCCAAAATTAATTAATATTATATTTGCCAATAAAGAAGAAATGATGGAGATTGTTACCTCATTATTCAGTGATAAAGACCATACAGAAACATAGAAAAAGAGTGAATATCAGCAAATAAGATTATAAAACAACATGAAAAGAATATCTAATATCCTGACAACTGAATACACCTACTCTAGGTAAGTATCAATCAAAGTCAATGCAAGTACTGTATTAGGCTACAAAAATACCCAACATACTGCCAAAAATTAAAGAAATAATCCGGCTAAACTCAATACAGTATGCCCATAAAAGGTTACTTTAAAATAATCCAAATTTAACTAAGTTATGAAATTAACCAGTTCCATCTGGACTTTTCTAATATTTTTTAGTCTTCATCCATATTTTTGGGTGTTCTATTCATTATTTACCAAATCATTGTTAGGAACGTAATCTTAACTTTACCTGACCTAACCTAACTAAACCAATTAAGCCCTAATTAGGAATGTGGCAACCTCTGGGGTTAGGTTAGTCCAGGTTAGGTTGGAGTAGGTCAGAACAGGTTTAAAGTTCTTTCCTCACATTAATTTTATAAATAATAAATAGAAACCCCAAAAATATGCATGAAGCTAAAATAAATAAAAAGTTGGGAAAGTCCTGGTGTGACTGTTCTTCAGAAATACCCACAGCAACTCTGAATATATACTACACCAGGAGAGAAACACAAACCTGAATATGATGAAAAAATTCCCTTTCATAAGTACTGATAAAAGGAGAAACAAATACAAACTCTATCTTCACGGCTACACTATGACATACATCACATACAGACTGGTTCCAAACACAGGATGGTCCATTATATGTTGGCTCTCGCATTCTGTATTTCTGAATTTTCGTGGATTAGATGCTTCACTAGATCTGCCTCAGAAATCTGCAACCATGATCTCTGCCATTACTTTGAGAAAGAGAGCCTAATGCTAAAATAATAATTATGTTGCTATTCATATGAACCTTTTCCCCAGGCCGTCAAATTCATGTAACCAGAGTTGCTACTTTCAAGCACACTTGGGCCACTTATTCTTATAAGAAGATTGCAGAACACTTTAAGTTGCAGGGTGCCAAAACACGACAAGCAATACAGTAATGTTTTAGAAACTTTGTTAAAAGAATTACCAGTGAGTGGTTATGAACTGAGGTTGTTTGTAAGCACTGTAGACCCTCGGGTCACTTACCAGTACCATACTACTCATGTTAATATTATAAGAGTTAACATCTCTAACAAATACCGATATTACTGTTCAAGGATGGACACAGGAAAAGTTTAATAAAGTAAAGGAATCACAAAGTTGAAATACATGGGCTAATATTTATATAATTTCATTATTCAACAATTGGACTATTTTTGTGCTTCGTTTCTGGTATGATTGGGCGAGCAATGTCAAAAGGTACAGTACAGTACTCCCAAATCTGAGAGTTTATATCCATTTTTATTGCTCCATAGTTGTATGTGAAAAATGTAATATAATCATTATGAAACAAATTTACTTTATGGATGGTTCTGGCAAAATTGGCTAAATTTTTAGAGATGAATAAACTGACGAGAACTAAGTTTATAATGACACTTCAATTCAAAATGGATCCCACACTGTAATTCCTTTGTAGCATGTCATGTCAACTATATACGGTAATCTGTTAAGTGATACTACATATGTTTTGGGGTATACCGGTATCAATCTGTGCCAAAATTAAAAATAAAATACACTTCTGTTTCTAAAGCTTGTCCACGCCAGAAACTGGGCTATGGTAGAGATCATGGTGGTGAGGCGTCATAATTTTCTTTTATAATTCCATATAAATTATGTCAATCAAATTACTTACATTTTATTTCCTTACTCTTTGGTACCTACAGTATTACCTGTTTGTATAACATTTCTTTTTTATATACCAGGCCTTCATCTCCACGTTGGAGGTAACGCCTTTATCATAACACTAATACTGTATTCTATAATTATATTGTTGATGCAAAAAGTACAGTACTTGGAAATTTTCTGTAGTCAGCAAACATTACGCAAAATATTATCAGGAGTATTAGCCTACCATTAATATAAAAAAAATCCTTAAAAATGGGAAGCTCAAGTACTATTGCGTCACTTCAGGAGCAGATCGATTTTTTTGCGTAATTAATGTAATAACAGAGGATACTTATGAAGTTGTGTTACGTGGGAGGAATGGGATGAAACTGGAAATTGCTCGAGATAAAAATAAATAGAGATAATTGAAACAAAACGGACATTGGATAGGGAGCGGTGGGGGATGGAGGGGAAGGAAAGGAATGTTTATACAGGATATAATAAGTTGCCTTTTAGCCAAATTATAACCTACACAATGAAAAACACAAGCAATTAAATGGTGACTATTACTGAATACGTATATATGTAATGTGATAGTATTTAAATTACATGGTAAAATTTTACTATACAGTATTTCAGGACTCTAGTAGTTTTTCTACCATTATTATTTACAATTTTGGACCATTCTAAGACATTGCTCATCTATGGTAGTTCTGTGTTTGATCCCCCCCTCCCCCCCTCTAAGAGGTTGGATTGAAGGGTAAGACAAGTCAGTAACACATTAATTAGTTGATACTGTACTTATATGTTCTAGAATTAGGCTGATTTTTCCAACTCTAATCTGGACTGGTACAGACTACCGGGACCTAAATAAGGCAAACTTAGGAGGTGTTCAAACATGATCAGTGGCAAAAATGCCATAGATGAAAAGTGTCTTATTAAAATGGTTCAAAATAGTGGGTAATGATGATAGAAAAACCATATTATAGTGCAGCAATTTTGTAAACAATTTAATACTAATTACCGGCATATAAACATACCCACTCATAAAAGAAAGTTGCATTCATTCCACTTTATCCTTTCTAATTAAGTCTAAAATTATAGGCTGCTATTGTGACAAGCAGCCTTAAGGTGGTAATTCGCGTTTGTTAAATTGGAGAGCCTTGATTCCTCCAAAGTATGCCAGGAAACAGAACCCAAAGAGCAAAAATAATGGTGTTTTCTGTTACTTGGAATAGTTTGGAAGATTCAGTTGCTCCAGATTTACCAACAAAAAATTTCCCCCTTAAAGACCCTGTGATCGTGTATGAAAATTGGAGGCTACCGATACCTCCTGACCATGCCACGAAACAAGCTCCTTCCATATTGGTGGTGTTTCGTGGCAATATTTGAAAGACTCATTTACCTCCAATTTTCTGACTACATCACAGGGTCCCTTAACCTACTACAGTATAACCTACTACAAGTGCATAACCTAATTACAGTACTAGCCCATCCTGTTCCATTTTCCTTCACGCTGTATTACAAACTGGGGGCATATTATACAGTATTTATTATTGACATATATTGCTACCATGTACAGTAAAGTAGAACTTCAGACTTAGTATGCACAAGTATACGGAAAATATTTAAGAGTTAGTAAAAGAAAATACAGTATGTACTACAGAAAACTTTCACACTAACTAAAAACTATCGCATGATCATAAAATAAGGGGAAGTCACATGCATACATTAAAGCAAAAGAAACAAAAGCAGTTAAAATACCATAATCTGTCATGCATAGGCAGTTTTAACCATTCACTCATACACTATAGAACGGGACTTACATTTTTCATTTTACTTTGGACCTCTTCTTTTCATTATACAAGGTCTTTTCTCACTGCTCATTCTGTCTGTCTGTCTGTCTTCCCCGGAACTCAAACTTGTCACACGGACTCCACAGGCCATGAAATTCACTGAGGGTCATATTAAACAACATTTGTGGTGTATACGATGGTGTAGTACCGGTACGATGGCTGGTTTATTTTTGTTTGTCTCTAGGGAGTCATCGTACCTGCACCACGCCATCGTATACACCACGGATGTTCTTGAATAAGGCCCTCATTATCAAAACACGGTAATAATGGCAAAATATCGCCCGGACTCCTATTTTTCTTCTATTTTCTTCTATTTTTCATGTCAACAACTCGGTTTTTTTTTTTAAAGTAAATTTGAAAGTAAAATTTACAAAAGCGATAAAAATATTCAGAGTTGTCAGGAAGGTTGGTCTTCTGGGATCCAATGCATACTACAACGAAACTGGAGCCTTGTGTTGAAACAATGCAAATTATGCTTAAAATAACTAGAAGGAAGGGTACGATTCTGCCAATTCCATTCCTTCAAGAATCCTTACAGTAATAATAATCTTCGCAGTTGCCATATGTCGAGTTTTAAATGGTCAATTCGTCAGTGTCGAGAAGAATGATAGATATTTAAATATCCAACAGTACAAAAAACACCTTCGCCACATCCACTTAATTCAATATCTTCCTCAGGCAGAGAGCATACCGGTATATCTAAAAGTAAAAATAACGTCAACAAGAAGGAAATTATCAAAACCAGCAGTCATTTATATGCACCAATTTTCTAATGTGTAGATCAGTTGGGTGGTTAAAATCCAATATGGTGCCCATAATCTCACCACTTTCATAATTATACGCAGTGACAATGTCAAAGGGAGAGAGTGTAAGAATAGACGGTGGTGGAGTGACTGAGGATAACAACCGCAGTAACAATTACGAAAATTGGAAGAGGGAGGAAAGTGCCAGTGACTGATTGATTGACAATCTATATATTCATAGCTGGTATACAACATTACAAAACTTGTGCTGAGCAAAGCTATAAACAATTTGTCATGCAGCAACCAAAGATTTGCTTCAATCTGGATTCCATCAGTCACACTGTCGATATTAACTTCTTGGGAATGACAGTGACTGTGTAGGAATATCCTTAGCATTTCTAAAGTGCTTCCGAGGCATATGTTACTCTGCTAGCTCTACATAATCATTATGGACTTATGGTATATACTGTAAGTTTGGCCTTGTTTTGGTTTTTTTCAAATCTAATTCCTTCACATGTGAGGTTTGAAGTTTGAGTGTCTGTCAATCACATCAACTTCTCGCACTGGAACAGTAAATTCCAAATAGTAAACCAAAATGTCAGTCATTTTAAAATTCATGCTGCACTAGTCCCATTGCCTCAATTCCTGTATATATACTGATTACTCTTTAAATGTGTAAACCAAATTGTCTCAAACATAAAATAAGTGAGTAATATAAAAAGAAACTTTGATGGAATTAAGAAGAATATGGCTATCTACGAAGAACGACAGTACCCAATAAATATGGAAGTAAATGTCGACAGACCTAATGGTTATTTTCGCCAAAAATCATACCACCAACGGTATTAAAAAAAAAAAAAAAAAAAAAAAAAAAAAAAAAAAAAAAAAAATAGGTGATGGAGAAAGAAATGGTAAGGATGAGCCAGGACTGTGGCAGGGAATGGGGAGTGTCAAGCGAACCGCTAGTAGTCCGCTACCCTGTGAAAACGGGAGTGGTAGGATTTGCACTTAAAAAACAACGAAACTTTTAATTCAAATCTCTCTTCACGAACAAGCAGAAAAACACACGTTCCTAAGGCGATGCTAATAAAAACTAGGCATGCTGGAGACTTAAATGAAAATTGCATACTGTATAAGTGATCTTTCCTGTCGGTAGTAAAACCGTTTGCCTTAAACAAGAGTAAATTTAGGCAAAACTCACCGTGCTGAAAGTGTTACTATGATTTCTTGAGACAGGAAAAATATAATTAAGCTCACCTACAGCATCAACTTTGTCATGCAATATTGCAACTCAACTTGGCTAGTAAGTGGTACGGTCGCTAAATACCATATTTGTGTTCTGGAAGAAACCCGAATAAAGAGTAAGATTCTTCTTTCCAAGGACTTTATGCAATCATATATTCCTTTGAGAAAATCAATATAAATTCTATCATCGTGCGTGTGGAACCATATTTCTAGTCCAATTTCAAGGCTAGATTTCTATTATTCTTACTGTATACTATAATGGTATACCAAATAAGTAGTTAGATCGAAATAAGTAATGAACATATTTAAGTTGTATAAGTTTATGTATCAAATAATACTTTATTACTCAAAACGAAGAATGTTACACTGTATGCATGTTTTCTGTATTGGACAATGATAAAAAAGGTCGAGACAAAACTAGCCAACTGAGCGGTATTAGAGGGCAAGCTATCGATTCCACAGCGCCACGAAGCCACTCCAACACGAACGAACGCCTGTGCCGCCTGCTTGCAGAGAAAAATGCATGTTGTTAACGATTCCTTTCATTGCCAAAATGGATCTTTACGGCGATATTGGATAGCTAGAGGGACAATTCTCACGCGCTATGTAAAGAAAAGAAAAACAAAGACATATTATGACACGCCGGAAATACTTCATTACAGTTCAGTACACTCGCTTGCTGATTAGGACCTACACATCCATCTTATTTATAATACTGTGTAAGTAAGAGATAAGTGACTAACATGGTACTAGTATCACAGAGGTTTAGGGCAGGTGGCAATACTCCAGTCTGACTTATATTTGCACAATTCTACCTAAAACCAGAAAGTACACCTGACATAATTGAGATATAGCCGTTCTTCGATTTGATTTCCTTTTTCGTTCCTCTTCTCTGCTCTCAATACATTTACAATTCTCCATCTCTCTCTCTCTCTCTCTCTCTCTCTCTTTAAAGCTCTCCTTTCCACTCGCAGACCATCAATGCCTAGAGTGACGTCATATTCGGTTCCCACGTAAAAATGCTATGCAGAGAGAGAGAGAGAGGTTTACTCCTCATATCCTCTCGCCCTTCTCATCGCGGATTCGGAGAGAGAGAGAGAGAGAGAGAGAGAGAGAGAAATTCCTACTCTCCTCTCTCTTGCCATTCTCACCCGACTCGCTCTGCAACCCAGCCATCCCTGCTCTCTTCCTCTCTCCGTCTACCCTCCCCACTTTTCGCTCTCTCTCTCTCTCTCTCCCTCTCTCTCTGGCGTCAATAACCCCAGTGGTGCGACGCCAGAGAGAGATCACCTACCAATCAATTCCTCTCTCTTTCTCTCTCCAATCAATTCTCCTCTCTCTCTCTCTCTCTCTCTCTCATTCTACGTTTAGTAATTTCGGTAGATTAAGCCAAGTCACCCTCTCCTTTCAGTACATTTAGCCATGTCATCTCAATGGAACAGAGACCCCGAAATCTCTCTCTCTCTCTCTCTCTCTCAAAGGCACTAACACTACGTACACCTCCTCACTGAATACAATGAAAATTAGTGTTTTGGCTAACTACAGTGGGCATTAACAATGTGTATATACTTGTTATGGCAGTCTAATTTAACGATAATACAGTGTTCTGTCGCGATAATTAACTTGTACAAGCAGCGTTTACCAACCAGATGGAAAAGGATTCATCTCCTTTAAAACCGAGCCTTGCACACCGTGTTTTAAATGGCAAGTAGCCTTTATTATTTTGAATATTTATTTCCGGTAAATAATGGTTCCATCGCTGATTTCGCTTTTACTCAAGACATAACATATGCATAATTATGGAGCCTGCAGATATGAAATATTCGCTCTTGTATTGTAGAGTTTTAATTTCCTGGGATAGGCAACTCGTGGATAAGCCTTTAAGTTGATGCTGAATAAATGAAGGATTTGACTACATCAATACAATCGTTAGAAATAAATATGGATTATTTACACCCTTGCCAGGCCATAATGATTATTCAGCTCATATTCAAGTTACAGGTGAGTTAATACAGCCACCTTCTTCACGTGCAATGAGAAGCTTCAAAATCGGGCAACGTAGGCGTGAGATGAGAACGTTAATCTTTGCACCAACCACACAATGTGATTGACGTACAGCTGTGTTAAATAGAGCCAGTTGCCCATATTATTCCAGGTTTGCACACCCATAGTTAACAAATAGTAACCATTCGGCCATCATAGGATCTCCCTGGAAAAACTGGTTTCTTATATTTTATTCATTCTCACCGCAGGTGATAATTGTGTATTAATAACCGGTACATCTGAATTTTATATACACCCATGTGAGACCTGGAAAACTCCCATTTCATTATGAAGTGGTTGGGAACACAAGAAAAATTTATCTATCCTGGACTTTCCTTGAATCCGTATAGGATATGGTCAGGACATGAATCATAGTTTGAAATCCTCAGTCTTGCTTTGTTTGACTTGATAATATGATGATCTGTGCGATTTCCTTGTATCCCATTCTTACAAAACTCCGCCTAATCAGCTTATTTCAATTCGGGAGTGGGAACTTTGGTGAATGCTTAAATGGCTATGTTTGTTTAGCTTACGCGTGAATGATGTAGGCCTACACATTACTGTATACAAGCCACTGAGGATACAATTCATATATGTACGTACATTATATTATTATATATTATTGAAGTATTGAACGGAATGTTTCATGTTTTCTCAGAAATCAATTTAATTTGAGATTACCTAAGAACATCAATATCAGAACACCTGTAGGTTATGCAAGCAGAGTCGAAGTGGTATAAATGCTCTTTACTAAGCCATGCAATAAAGCCCATGAATCCCATCGTTATTATACAGGAGGGCGCTACCCCTTTTACTATCTATATGCAGTGAGGAATATCGAACCCTCGCCAGTTGAACAGGGGGTGATAACATTATCATTGTACCATGCTAGTATCCGCAAGTACCGTACAACTGTAGCACTGGTTCACATTAATATAGTGCAGACTATTGATATCTGTAAGATGCTTATTTACTGGACAGTGGATCGAATCCACGACTGGAGACTGGCTCGCCAGCGCTACTACTATACAAGTGATTAAGTATAAGCCTAAGATATAGAAAAATAACCCCGTTATTTTCAAATCAAGTCAAATTACGAACAAGATTTTTTTTTTCAATAACGTCAAATCACGGGCAATTCTGACTACTCTGGCTTATATATCACTTATTTAAAACCCAACTTCATTGCAAGAACCGAAGTGCATTTCTCTGCATAACTATGTTCAAGGAAGCATATAACGGATTACAAAAACATTTTCCACTCTATGCAGACTGTCAGGGTTAAGCATTCATGCCAACAAAATCAATTTCAAGGACATTACTCATTACTAGAACCCAGATTTATCCTGAACTTAAAGCAACCGAGCTTATGTGGTCTGCTCAATCAATACCCTAACTCTGGCCGGCTCGCTCGCTCGCTCTCTCTCTCTCTCTCTCTGGTAAAATTACATAAATCACCACACTCATATGACTAATTTAATGCTCAGCTGACTCAGTGAACTTTGATTCCTTAATATTTCATACGCGAATAAAAAGGCTCCCATACCACTCATAATTAACGTACTTTAAATACTAAACACCGATAAGAAACATTAATAAGAGTCATTTATCAACAGTCTGAGATAAAAAGGTTCGAATATCACCAAGTAACTATGGGTTGAGAAACAAACTGTCCTGTATTATCAGCTACTGACATCTTCATTGTGCTCACACCAGACACTTAAATTCCACATTGATAACACAGCGGCCAGATAAAATGAAAACGTATCTACTGACACTCCATTAGCACTACCGTAAATAATTATATACCTCTCACTAATTATTATCAATTTTTTCGCTAAGGATGCGCCAGACTTTTATGTTCTCATCTTAGTAATCGTATGCCAAATTAATGTAAAGATAATTATTCAAAAGTACTGAATTTTTTCGAGTTAAAAATACACACCATTAACGTAAGCTCGCCAGCCTCTCTCTGACTAAGCTCCAATCCTGCATGGACAAGCACTTGAGCTCATTGCACAACGACCCGACCAATTAAAACGATGAGTAACACATTTTATTCCCCTTTTCAACTATATCTTCTTGAATTAGACACTAGTATACTTCATGTGAACACTCTTTTGGCTTAATATGGCAACAAAAACACAATAAAACGATAAACATTGGGCAAATTCAAGTACCATCTGGAAAGCACGGTGAAGTTTGGTGCCGGCCGCCTAGGCTATCTACCCCTTCCCTTCCCATCCCTCCCATCCCCTCCCAATGCCATCAAACCTCCCCTGAGCCCCTCCCTCCATCCCTCAACCCCTTCTCTCTCTCCCTCAACCCCTTCTCTCTCTCTCCTTGAACGGCCTACTTTTCGTTCACAAATCTATTAAAAACAAAGTAGTTGTTATTACAAGGCCTAGTTGAATTTTCCTGCTAAAAAAAATCTATACAAATTACACTACTCAAGCCATACCCAAATATTTTTTTAATAAACGGTCACTTGCACTGCAGCCAATATATGCATATATAAATATATCAGTATAATTTTCGTGGTTGAGGACAATCTTCCCAAATGGTTAAAATGCCACATACGCACACGAAATATATCACATACTTCAGCACACTATTGACATCCGGTGCATTCCTGACTTGCGCACACTTAATTCACATTTCTAGCACTTCTTTCATACAACATTTTTTCACATTTTCTCCTATATTCGAATGGGTTTACCATCTATCATTCACTTCTTTCCACTCACAACGTAAATGCAGTGAACCCCATGACATTTTCGAATGGAAAATTTTCGTTCGAATCCGTAGATGGATGATCCAATTACATTTTTTGTACATATATATATAACACTGGTTCGATTCACGTAAGTACGGTATTCCACGTGCCAAAAAAAATCGACGAATATTATATCCTTGTACTACTTTCGCCTCGGTTCCAAATTTGCAACATAATTTTCTAGTGCACTTACCGTAGGACTGACTTGCCACCACCAACACCACCACCATCCGCCAACAACTGCCTGGTACCCATCACGTACAGTCATGGTCAAAAGTCCTGCAACACCTTCGAATGAGACAGCCTTATAAATGAGTGCCAAACTATAGCTATTGGTCTCTGTAATATTGGTTCATAGGATTCACTCTCATGGTTCACTTTTATTCACCCGTTTGCAGGACTTTTGACCGTGGCTGTACCAGATACCATTATTATTATTATTTTCATGAACAATATAATATCCGTGTACTACAAAGGCTCGTCGTATTCTTGGCCCAGTAGTATATAATTTTAGCATATCATTTACCAGTGGGTATATACCATCTGACACCCAACCAGCATCCACCAGAAGTAAGGTAGGTGCTCATCCAACAACAACCACTACCACTACCACCACCATCACTACCACCATCGCCGCGTCAGCCACCCAAATCCGACAGCCATGGCAGACCAGCTTTGGACACTTATTTCAGGCCCAGACCGTCATTAAATCCAACCAAATGGGTGCCGTAGCATGGTGGAAGGTTTAATGAACGTGTGAATGATCTTTCTGGATACATAGAGGGCCATGGTGGTTAGATATAGGAGAATATACGCCGGCCTTACCTCATCGGTACTGACAGGACGCGGAACGAGAGGTGCGCGGAGCCCTCTGACGGCAGCCGGCCCAAACTCATGTACGGAAAAATGGCTCTGACTTCCACCTCACCATATTCCACTATCTCGCCGGCATGTGCATTTCACTATAAATTATACTGCATCATCACCATTGTATTCATTTTTTTTTTCACTTAATATTAAGCCTAATTATTATTGCTTTACATTTTTAATTTTGGGAGGAATTGCAGTAGCCTACATCGAACTTGTCACCATACTCGTAATTAATGCACTGTACCTGCAGTACTTTCATACTGAGCTATTATGGCTGATAATTAGAAGACATCAATCAAACTTACAGCAATTGATTTTACTGTGCCACTATACAATATTAACATATGTTAATTCTTCATACAGCAATATATACCAACAGCATATTTGTATTTTTTATCGTATTCATCTGGATACAGCTATTTCACCATACTAAATTAACTTAATAATTATAGCCTACTATATATTCACCATAATATCCTTCTTCGCTATAGCATATACTGTTTACAAATACTAACTTACCACACTCTTCATGGTAATTATTTCGAAATCCACATACTGGTACCTATACCTATACAGAGGACCTTCCTACAAGACTGTAACAATGTCACCAATTACCTACCTCATCTATAAACACCATTATGTCAGAAAAAAAAACATACATACACAATATTGCACTACTACTACAGTACTACACTACGTACAATATCATATCAGTGCTCAGTTTACATATACATTCATCATTAAAAAGAGCTATTCACTACATACTAAATACACAGTTTCATTATACTATTCTTTACCGACCTCACTGTACTGTATTAGGCTATATATATAAAAAAAGACAGTGATCATACCTGAGTCTCACCATGACTCAATATACTTGCTTCATTACAGCATGCAAGACACGTAATATTGATCAAGGTATGCAGAGTGTAAGGTACTACTCCCAGGTTAAGACTGCTCCCCTTTTACTGTGACCTACAATATCACTGCGTGGCCGGGTACGTAGCCTAATATTCAACCCCAATTTCAGTAGCTAGTTCACAACGCATTGCGGTAGACTACACATACAGTACATTCTTCTAATTCATATAGTGCATATCATCGCATTATATCAGTGATATCTAATTTCTCTGATGAGATACCCCTAGCTTCAGTTAGTTTGACCATCGTTATGTAACCACATTTATTACTGAGTCACTGACAAAATAGTACCAGGATAATAATCAAACATTTAATGTAGAAAGACATTAATTGAGTGATATCTTCTTACACTGGATACTGAAATAATGCTGACGTTACAATGACTTTTAGCAATCTTAATGAAATATAATAATATATGTATATAACATCACCAGACAAATCTGCATATGTCAGGGAATTCTACAAGCATATTGTTTGAACTTTCTTGAAGCATTGCAGAAAGTTGAGATGGTGTAGTACGTGGCTGCAGTATATTATAGATGGTTCACTACATGCAACATACCCTACTAGCACGTGAACATTGCCGCAGCAAAATATCGGCATGCATACAGTAAAACATTTATCATAAAACTAGTTAACATCGATCTCGAATATTTGACAATGAAAATATTACTATATAGCCTAGATCGATCCATTATGAGTTCATAAAATTGCACACATATCAATGCAAAATAAAATTCGACAGTACAGACTGTACAATTGTAGGCTATAAATTTGTAATGTTCCGACTTCTGAACAAATGGTCTATAGTCAGGTATGATGTATGCTGGTTATTGTAAAACGCCACGACTTGCGCCTGGAACCCCGCTGCCAAGAGAATGGTACTACTGAATATCCCCAAAATTAGTCTATAGCCGTGATTTGGTTACCTTGTACGTACCAGCGAGAGTTTATACTGTAGGCTACAGTATATATATATATATATATATATATATATATATATATATATATATATATATATATATATATATATATAACCCTTTATTTACGCCGACAACTGGATAAAAATGGATTTTCTAGTCAATTGTATAATTTAATAATTTTTTTCACTCCTCAGTTCAATACACGCATGCGCAATAGGACAGGCAAGTATGCACACACACACATACACGTCATGCACACACGCATGCACTACATGTAGAAGCACATACCCTTGCTATTTATAGTTGATACCCAATTCCTATACCATTTTCTTCCATTTCAAAATAAGTTATAGCTAATATTATATAATAGTAGTTGACCTTGAAGAATCTATATAGACTACATCTATTATATAGTTATTCTGTCTGTTGGTTTGCTTGCAAGGATTTGATCACATAAGGTCATTCCCTGTGATAATCCCATTGACATTCTTCAGTAACACTAATCCCATTATCTGTATTCACCCTTAAGAGTTCATTTCTAAGGGTGTTGGGTATTCTCTGGGTGCTATGCAATTTTCTGAGCACGTTACAAACTGCACGAAGCCATTCAGTGAAAATAATGTTGGTCATAAGGAAGCCAAAGTCAAGGTCTAGTCATGGAATACGAATACGGCTGTGGTTGCTGGGCGCAGAGAGAGAGAGAGAGAGAGAGAGGATCGAGACCGAGAGAGCGAGAGAGAGAGAGAGAGAGAGAGAGAGAGAGAGGGAGAAAGAGAGAGAGAGGGAGAAAGAGAGAGAAGGGAGAGAGAGGTGGGGGCGGGCGGGGGAGAGCGAGAATGAGAGAGAAGCAGAGGGGGAAGGGAGAGAGAGGGCACAGAGTAGGAGCAAAAGAGAGAGAGAGAGAGAGAAAGAGAGAGGAAGGGAGCGGAGAGCAGGCATAGAGAAATTTTTCCACGTATATTGGCATCTTGTGGGATTACCTAACAGACCAACATGGATGCCACACGTTTATAGAGGCTAAAAATCACTACCAATTGACTAGAATATTCACCAGGTGGTCACATCAGGTTGCATTTGCTTGAGATTGCAATTGCACAAAGTAGAGAAGCTTGGCAGTTGGGTCGGCCCGTAGGACATGGCGTGACACCGGCAATGAAAAGTTCTCACTACAGTACGTCACATTCTAGAAAGCCTTTAAGTACGCTTCACACCCAGCCTTTAGTTTACCCTTAATCTAGCCTTATTCATACCATTACTAAACTAAGGGGACTCCCCGACATGCCATGCTTAAAATTAAAACGATACACCAGAAGAGAAATGTAGACAAATGCGCTACAAAGTCCCCATGAAATCAGGTCTATGTGCAGTGCCAGTGAGCGAAAATAAGTGACAAGCCGGTTGGCAGTGGCGTAAGTCGAGGTCCCGCGCACGCACACCCCCGACCCCCTCACATCGACACACACACACACACAAGCATACATACACACACACGCACACAGTAAAACATCCACATATTTCTAACAACACACGTAACTTTAGAACAACATAAACGTCACATAGGGAAAGTGGGAGGGGAAAGGAGCGTTTCAGCCTGATTTTTGTATTATATAAATTGTTCAGTCGAGTGGAGAGAGTTGGGCTCGATCCAAAAATGCCTTACAGCCTATAGTTGATAAAATATCCAAACACTAGAGTAAACACAGACACACACACACACACATACACACACACAATAACTACATTTACAACCGAGACAATGGAAGTTGCTCTAGGAATGTCTGCATGCAGCTCCAACGTCTCTGATTATCGTTTCTATTCGTTTCGTTACACAACCGGAGATCAAAGTTAGTGCTGTGGTGGTAGTGGAGGTGGAGGGGGGGTTGGGGGTGGGGGGGGGAGAAGGGTGGTGTGGTGTGGTGTGGTGTGGAGGGGTAGGGCAGGAGGTACCAACACGCACCACACGCACTACACTACCACAATCAATACCCGGTACTGCTCTCAAACTTCTTCCTTTACCTATGTGTGTGTTTGTGTATGTGAACTATACCCTACTAGTTCTCTATACAGCCTCTAGTGTATGTGGTACCTCAAGGATATTAATTTTTTATGCCTTCAATATAGTACTAAATATCCACATATTCTCTCTCTCTCTCTCTCTCTCTCTCTCTCTCTCTCTCTCTCTCTCTCTCTCTCTCTCTCGTGTGTGTGGTACCCCAAGGATATAATTTTTTTATGCCTACAATATAGTACTAAATATCCACATTCTCTCTCTCTCTCTCTCTCTCTCTCTCTCTCTCTCTCTCTCTCTCTCTCTCTCTCTCTCTCGTGTATATGGTACCTCAAACATATTAATTTTTTATG
>JAWQEG010003301.1:10000-18016 GCA_033782935.1 Petrolisthes cinctipes | reverse complement strand
GGGGGGGGTAGGGGGGGGTGCGGGGAATAGGGGACAGGCTTTCTACCCTCAATTTTCTTTCTTAACTTCCTCTTCTCCCACATTCCTTTCTTCTTTGTCTTATTTTTCTTCCCAATTTTCCTTCTTAACTTCTTCCTGTTCTCTAACATTCCTGCTCTCTTTTATTCCTATCTACTTCCTCCCCTTTCTCTGTCATTCCTTCATTCATTCATTCCTTTATTCTCTCCTCTCTTCCTAATTCTCAATCCTTTCTCTTTCACTCCTTTCGTCCTCTCTCTCTCTCTCTCTCTCTCTCTCATCTCTCTCTCTCTCTCTCTCTCTCTCCTCTCTCTCTCTCTCTCTCTCTCTCTCACGCATTCGTCTTCATTTTCCTTTTTTATTTCCCTTCCTTTGTTCCCCGTCTTCTCCTTCCTCCTCTCATCTGTTTCCTTCCCACCACTACCACCAGCAGCTCTCTCCTCTCTCTCTCTCTCTCTCTCTCTCTCTCTCTCTCTCTCTCTCTCTGTTCACTTAATTACGCCATCTCGGTGTCTTCTCTCTTCCACTACCTTAATGATCTTTTTCTCTTTTCTTCTTTTCAAAACCTCAGTAACGTAATGTATTATATTTTCCGTCTCTCTCTCTCTCTGACACACACGGAAAGAGAACACACACACACAGACACGGAAAGAGAACACAACACACACAACACGACGGAGAGAGAACACACACACATACAGAAAGAGAGAAAACACACACACACACACACACAGACGGAGAGAGAGAACACCCACAACACACACACAGACGGAGAGAGAACACACACACACACACATACGGAAAGCGAACACACACACACACACACACACACGACACACAGAGTTGAGAGGGAAACGACCCACAACCTAATTACCTTCTTCTCTCCCTCTTACTCCACCCACTACAAGTTCCACACCCCCCGGCCACTCCCCCTCTCCCCCCCCCCCCTCAAAAAAAAAAAAAGAATTGGGAAGAAAATAGAGTAAAGGAGGGGGTGACCTGAGCAATGAATGGAGAGCATATTTCAGTGACCCTTTGCGTGACCTGAGTACAAACACAGGTCACTTAAAAAATAGAGGAACGGAAAGGTGGGGGGGGGGGGGGGGCACCGGGTCAATGAATGAATGGGTCCCGGTTATTCATTCTGATACTGTTAAGGGGGGTAATTCACTTTTTTTGTTACAGTTGGAGTGCCTCGACTCCTCCAAAGTATGCCAGGAAACAGGACCAGATGAACAAAAAACAATGGTGTTCTGTTGCTTGGAATAGTTTGGAGGAGTCATTTGCTCCAGATTTACCAACACTGTACTTCCCCCCTTAATTAAGGACCCTGTGATCGTGTATGAAAATTGGAGGCTTCTGATTCCTCCTGACCATGCCACGAAACAAGCTCCTTCTATATATAGGTTGTGTTCCGTGGCAATATTTGAAGGACTCGTTTATCTCCAATTTTCTGACTACAACATAGGGTCCTTTAAGAGGATAGTATAGTGTTGGTGGTCAATATGGAGCAAGCGATTCCTTCAAACTGTTCCCAGCAACTGGCTACCAATATTTTTTGTTCATATGGTCCCGTTTCCCTGGCTTATTTTGGAGGAATCAAGGCACTTTAATGTACCAAAAGGGGTATTTATTACCCCCCCAGAATTATCATATGAGAGTGTTCGTGTCCTCTTAATTTATATGATATTATTTGATTCGTCTCACTAAAAAAATAATTTATATGGTTTGCATTTTTTTTCCACAGTTTATTGTTTGTATGTTGAACAATATAGACAGGTTTGGCTTTGTTTTCATGCTCGTAGTTAGTTATCAATGAGACATAATACACGTTTGCAGATTTAACCGATTCACAAGGACCAGAAAGAGTAAAAATAATGGTGTTCTGTTGATTGAAATAGTTTGGAGGATTCAGTTTGCTCCAGATTTTTTTTTACCAACACAGAATTATTTCCCCCTAAACCATCAGAGATTATTAATAGGAGTTGTAGTTAGAATGATGTCAGATTAAACTATTCACAATATTCAGAGATTATTAATAGGAGTTGTAGTAGAATGATGTCAGATTAAACTAGTCATAATATTCAGAGATTATTAATAGGAGTTGTAGTGGAATTATGGCAGATTAAACTAGTCATAATATTCAGAGTTTTAAAGATAGGAGGTGGAGCAGGTTTGTTGTAGATTTAATTAAAGACTCACAACATTCAGAGTTTAAAGATAGAAAGTAAATCACAATTCTTACAGATTTAACGATTCACAATATTTGCGTCGCAGATTTTAGGGATGGAAAGTGGAGTGGAAATATTGCATGCAACCTCAATTAAGTAACAAGATGGCTCCTTACACTGGCTGGCTGTTGTCTCATAAAAAAAAAAAAAAAAAAAATATATATAAAAATAAAAAATAAATGCATTTGGATAATTTTCGTCTCAGTGAAGGAGTAAGAATATTATTTTGATCCACATCTTTAGAAATTGTAGATCACCACCAACCAATGTCCCCTGAAGACAGAGTTCAATATCAACCTTATAATGTTACTGATGGTTGGTTGAAGGAAGGTGATGGAGATGGTGATGGAGAATTGGAGATGGAGAGAGAATTGTGAGGAGGAGATGATGGAGATAGGATTGTGAGGAGGAGATGATGGAGATAGAATTGTGAGGAGGAGATGATGGAGATAGAATTGTGAGGAGGAGATGATGGAGATAGGATTGTGAGGAGGAGATGATGGAGATAGGATTGTGAGGAGGAGATGATGGAGATAGGATTGTAAGGAGTAGATGGTGATTGGATTGTAAGGAGGATATGATGGAGATAGGATTGTAAGGAGGAGATGATGGAGATAGGATTGTAAGGAGGAGATGATGGAGATTGGATTGTAAGGAGATGATGATGGAGATAGGATTGTAAGGAAATGGAGATAACATTGTAAGGAGATGGAGATAACATTGTAAGGAGATGGAGATAGAATTGCAATGCGGAGATGATGGAGATATAATTGGAAGGAGATGATTATGATGATGATGATGGAGAATTGCAAGAGATGGAGATAGAAGTGGAATAGGGAGATGGAAATAATTGTGCTAATAATTAATCTGGAAATTCTATATCGTTCTGTTGGATTCCTATTATTAATGGTTTAAGGATCGACGTTCCTGCCTAATGGGGGATCAATGTTTTGTTTTTGGAGGGCTGGTGATTCCCTCCAAACTATGCCACGAAACAGATCATCCCTTAAGGGGGGTATATAGCACATTGTTTTGGGTGGGTAAATATGGAGCAAATGATTCCTCCAAACTATTCCAGGCAACACGATACCATTATTCTTCTTCATCTGGGTCTGTTTCCTGGCATACTTTGGAGGAATCAAGGCACTAAAGTCTATTAAAGGATATACCATCCCCTTAATAGTAACGACGAGGTGATTTGTTTCCTGGCATACTTTGGAGGAATTAACACACCTTCCAATAAGTATATACCTACAAGAGAATATCACCTTAATTACATACATATATACATACATACATATAAACATACATACATAATATACATACATACATATATACATACATACATATATACATACATACATATATACATACATACATAATATACATACATACATATATACATACATACATACATTCATTCATATAAACATACATACATATATACATACATAATATATACCAACGACCCTCAAGATTCACACATAATGAATTTTAAGGAGTTAATTTGTTGTGAGTGAAATGGAGGGCTGACCATTCCTTCCTCCAGACAGTGCTATCAAACACACTACTCCATTGTTCATTAGTTTATCCTGGTGAAAATATTATACCTGCTTCCTTATTAATAAAAATATCTTGGGCTGTTCGGTAAATACAATTGTTAGTTAGTTACAATTGGTTAGTAGTTTTTTAAAGCATGGTAAAGAGGTACTACCCGGCTGTATCTTTTAATTTATTTCTTTTTTTGTCACTATATTGCTACTCCATATTTTATGTATTTATTTATTTATTTATTTTATTTTACGTTGCGAAATTGTACCGCCCGGCTCCCTCATTTATTTTTTTTGGCTTTTTAGGTTTAATGTAATGCAGTCCAGTACATGATTGTTGCATAAATTAATATTGTGCACGATTATAGGTCATTCATTATCTGCAACTTATATGGCCGCGAAATGTGTATCTAACTTAGGCTAGTCGGGAATCAATGCATTTTCACCTGGATATAAAATGAACGCAGTAAACTATAATACCTCTATTTATATATTTAAGTTAGAGTGGATCGGTGGTATAGAATTGTTTTGGAGTAATCAGTGGCCCTCTCTCGATTGATTTATTTAAGTTAGGGGGGGATCTGAGGTATAGAATTGTTTTGGAGTAATCAGAAGACCTCTATCTCGATTTATTGTATTATAGAATAGTTTTTGGAGGAATCGGTAGCCCTCCAATTCGTCGACAACAGAAGAATCCCATTTTAAACGAGAGAGCAGTAAACAGTACATACAGATAAGTTGGAACTAGAGCTGAACGAACGAACGAACGAGCGAGCACGTGACAGCATAAACTGTTGCCTCAGTCGCCGGTGGCAGAGGAGGATACGAGCCACCACCTCCTTCCCTCACCGTGTCAAGAGCGGTACTGAAGCTGAGCCTGGACCACGACACTCACTTCTCTGTCTGACTCTCTCATGACTGTCTTCTGTGTTGTGCCTCCCGCCTTCTGGACTGACTTGTAGATTCGCGCGTTTTATCTCTGTATGTACTGTATGTGTGACCTTGTTCTTTGCTTGTGGTTGTAGTTGTTGTATGTATGTATGACCTTGTTCTTTGCTTGTGGTTGTGGTTGTTGTATGTATGTATGACCTTGTTCTTTGCTTGTGGTTGTGGTTGTTGTATGTATGTATGACCTTGTTCTTTGCTTGTGGTTGTTGTATGTATGTATGTATGACCTTGTTCTTTGCGTGTGGTTGTGGTTGTTGTATGTATGTGTGATCTTGTTCTTTGCTTGTGGTTGTGGTTGTTGTATGTATGTATGTGTGACCTAGTTCTTTGCTTGTGGTTGTAGTTGTTGTAAGTATGTATGTATGTATGTATGACCTTGTTCTTTGCTTGTGGTTGTAGTTTTATCTCTGTATGTACTGTATGTATGACCTTGTTCTTTGCTTGTGGTTGTGGTTGTATGTATGTATGACCTTGTTCTTTGCTTGTGGTTGTGGTTGTTGTTGTTATTGTTGTATGTATGTATGTATGTATGACCTTGTTCTTTGCTTGTCTTGAATTTGTTTCGTACTCACATGATTATTCCTCCGTGTAAAGTAATTATGTGAGTGAGGACGGTGAGGATATAATGATATGTACCCACACTGGAAAAAAATAATGATATGTACCCACACTGAAAAAATATAATAAAAACAAGAAAGAAAATAAAGCACTCTAATAAAAAGTTAGTTAATAGATTAATGTATAATTATATAAAGTTGACAAAATAAAAGCATCTTAACACTTCCTGCGCGATACAAAAATATTAAGAAAAAAAAATAATAATGATAATAATAATTCCTCACATTGATATGCCCGAGTCCAGTTTGAAGCGCATCCCTCTCCCTCGTGTGTGTGTGTGTGTGTGTGTGTTATAGAATCTGTATGCTTCTGTTGTCTCCCTGGTGTGTGTGTATGTGAGAGAGAGAGGGGTGTTGCTGTGGGATTTTTATAGGATTTCTTTGCTGCACCTTGGTTACAGACCCACACACAGATATCTGAGAGAGAGAGAGAGAGAGAGAGAGAGAGAGAGAGAGAGAGAGAGAGAGAGAGAGAGAGAGAGAGAGAGAGAGAGAGAGAGAGAAATACTTGAGACACACACACACACACACACACCTGGGAGAAAACAGAAGACTTCACACACACACACACACACACACACACACACACACACACACAATTAATGGATGATATGAGACCCCAGCAACCAGATATGCAAGGTCCGAGGTGAAGGCAAACAAACACACACACACACACACACACACACCACCACACCCAATGTCACTTACGGTGGTGGTGATTCTTTTTTGTTACATTGGAGTGCCTTGATTCCTCCAAAGTATGCTAGGAAACAGGACCAGAAGAGTAAAAATAATGATGTTCTGTTGATTGGAATAGTTTTTAGGATTCAGTTGCTCCAGATTTACCAACACAGAATTATTTCCCCCTAAATCAACACACAAATGGAACAATGCAATGAAAATAAAAAAAAATAAGTTTATGGACAGATAATAAGATAATATGAAAAAAAAATAAAAAATAAAAGTTTATGGACAGATACTAAGACGATATAAATGAAAATAAGAAAACAATTATGATGAATATGAATGGAATAATGTTTAGATAGCAATTTTTAAGTGTGATCAGATATGAATAACCGGATATAAATAAAATATTGTTTGATAATGAAATAAATAGAGTTCAATCGTTATATTATTTTTTTTTTTTTTCATCTATATTGTGTAAAGTGTAGAATTTGCCCTCATATTTCTTGTCTAAATTGAAGAGTGTGAATTAAAGGCCAGGTTATCCGTTTCTTGTCCTCGCCTCCGACATAGATTGAGGGTGAAAGGTCCGAAATCGTGTCCAATTTCGTTCGAGGTGCCTTGATAAATGACGTTTGGTTGAGTATAATATGTCACAGTGAAGTGGAAAGACGAGGGATGAAGGAAAGAGTGAGGACTTAAATAACTCTCTCTCTCACACATTTAACACACACACACTCTCTCTCTCTCTCTCTCTCTCTCTCTCTCTCTCTCTCTCTCTCTCTCTCTCTCTCTCTCTCTCTCTCTCTCTCTCTCTCTCTCTCTCTCTCTCTCTCTCTCTCTCTCTCTCTCTCTCTCTCTCTCTCTCTCTCTCTCTCTCTCTCTCTCTCTCTCTCTCTCTCTCTCTCTCTCTCTGCAGTACATACATAGTTAACAAACACATTAATAGGTATGCTTTTAATTAACAAAAACCCAATGAATCACAGCCATCACCCCCTTACAAAGGTTATTACAATATTCCAAGGTATAAATGCCAAATGTCAAACTTGTGTGTGTGTAAATGTAATGTGTTGCTGTTGAATATTATGTAAGGGAGGAAGACAGTGTGAGCAAGATTTAGAGTATGAGCGAAATTTAGTGTGTGAGAGATTTAGTGTGAGCGAGATTTAGCGTGCGAAATTTAGTGTGTGAGCGAGATTTAGTGAGCGAAATTTATAGTGTGAGCGAGATTTAGTGCGAAATTTAGGGTGAGAACGAGATTTGGTGTGATGAATTTAGTGTATGAGCGAGATTTTAAGGTTATAGGTCAGCCAATGAGAGGCAGTCAATGGGACAGAGTGTAGCACACACTGTGTGTATGAAACACAACTATAGCAACACATCACAAGGATGATGAGTGGCCCACAGACCTCTCTACCCACGTGAGCCCCGAGTCAGCTTCGGCTATGGCTGAGTAAGCAGGAAGACCTCAGACAGCCGACTCAAACCCCCCACCCCTTGCTCACAGGGGTGGTAAGGTAACCTCTGGCATCAGTGAAAGATTTTTATCGTATCCCGACCAAGGATCGAACGCTGGACCACAGAATTGCAGCCACAGACTCTACCACTGTGCTAGCCAGAACCAAAAATTCGCTAGCGTGCGAAATTTAGTGTGAGCGAGAATTCGTGAGTGAAATTTAGAGTGTGAGCGAGATTTAGTGAGAGAAATTTAGAGTGTGAGAGATCTAGCATGCGATTTTGTGTGTGAGCGAGATTTAGTGAGAGAAATTTAGAGAGTGAGCGAGATTTAGCGTGCGAAATTTTGTGCGTGAGCGAGATTTAGTGTGAGAAAGTTAGTGTGTGAGCGAGATATAGAGTGTCAAGTTTAGTGTGTAAGAGAGATATAATTATTAATTATAACACCATACTGTAATCCAGGTCATCCCATTCATTATATTCACGTTTCTGTCCTTATGGCTTATATAAATT
>JAWQEG010003301.1:0-5000 GCA_033782935.1 Petrolisthes cinctipes | reverse complement strand
ACTTGCCTGTGTGTGTGTGTCTGTGTGTTTATTTTTTCTATGAGTGACTGTACACATAACTTGGTTTCCATTTAGTAGATATGTTAATTGTCTTAGCATTATGTTTTCCCCTTAAAAATATACACATACAAGAATAGTTCCCCCTAAAATCATTGGCTCTTATTTAACTACACATTCTCTTAAGGGGATAGTAGACTTGTGGTTCATCAGAGTGTCTGCATTACTCCAAATTATCCCACGAAACAACAGGACCAGATTAACATGAATAATTAATGAATGGTGGTGGCCTGCTGTCTGTTGCTTGGAATAGTTTGGAGGAATCAGTTGCACCAGATTCACCACCAGCACTGTACTACCCCCTTCAATAAACTCATACTTGTTGCTCCCCCTATTACTTAAGGATAACTGTGATCGTATATGAAAAGTGGAGGCTTCTGATTCCTCCTGACCATGCCACGAAACAAACAAGCTCCTTCCATATAGGTGTGTGTGTGTGTGTGTGTGTGTGTGTGTGTGTGTGTGTGTGTGTGTGTGTGTGTGTGTGTGTGTGTGTGTGTGTGTGTGTGTGTGTGTGTTTCGTGGCAATATTATTTTGAAGGATTCGTTTACCTTCAATTTTCAGACTACATCACAGGTTCCCTTAAAGCAAACGAGATGATGAGTAAGTATAGAATTGTGTACTTAAGGACCCTGTGATAGTTATGAGACTCGGTGGCTTCTGATTCCTCCCGACTATGCCACGAAACAATCTCCTTCAATACGGTAGGTGGTGTTTCGTGGCAATGTTTGAAGGACTCGCTAACCTCCAATTTTCTAACTACATGCATCGCGGGGTCCCTTAAGGGGGTAATAGAGTGCTGGTAAATCTGGAGCAATTGATTCCTACAAACTATTCCAGGCAACAACATGGAACCATTATTGTTATTCATCTGGTCCTGTTTCCTGGCATACTTTGGAGGAATCAAGGAGCTCCAATCTACCAAAAGTGTACTATCCCCTTTTAAAATGTCTACGAGTAAATGCCTTATGTATGTATGTATGTGTGTTAACTATCAAAGACAAAACTCGTGTCGTGAAAACTGATGAAAATATATGGTAGATGGTTAAACATACTGGATATGAACGTTACTGTGGTGGGGTTTTCATTATGTTTCACAAGTTATATTAGATCATTGGACAAGACAGTGACACGAGTTTTGTCTTTGATAGTACAAGAATATTCCTGGGTTTGAACGATGACTGGATGGTGTGTACGATGACTGGATGGTGTGTACGATACCTCCCTGGACACTTCATGGAGCCATCGTACCCAAGTGGGTCATCGTCGTCTTCTCATAGTTCTCTCAGCACAGGAATATTCTTGACTGTGGGTCTTAGAATTTAACCCTAATGACGAGTGACGAGTTAAGGGAGGAGGAGGGACGAGTGATGGACAATTGACGGGTTAATAGAGAGTGACGATTGAGGGAGGGTGGAGTGAGAGACGAGTGAGGGAGAAGTGAGTGAGGAGTGTTGTAATAATAGAGTCTGGAACTATTTATATTATAACATCCATACCAACACAGACCTAACCTAACCTAACCTGAGCAAGTGCATTCTGGGCCATAAACCTAACCAAACCTGCCCTAACCTTCCCTTCCTTGTCATAAACCTAACTTAATCTAAGCTAACCTAACTAAACAATCTAAATCTAACCTAACTTAATCTGAGCTAACCTAACTTAACCAACCATATCTAACCTAACTTAACCTCACCTAACCTGAACTGGTACATTCTGGGCCATAAAATAATAATTAAGTAAATACAATAAATAATAACTTGTGAACTGAGGACCAAGAATATCTATTGCCAACAAATTTGTAAGTACACACACACCCATACACACAGATATCAAACACACACCTAACAAACCTATTACACACACACACACACACACACACACACACATATAACCAAACCAACCTATTACACACACATAACAAACCTATTACACACACACACACACACACAACGGCGCTCACTATTTGTTGTTGGCATTGAAATCACCACCATTACAAAAATAAAATACAAAAAAATAAATTATATGAACAACAACTGGTATTATAAAAGGAGAGGAGGGGCCGGGGGGAGGGC
This sequence comes from Petrolisthes cinctipes, assembly GCA_033782935.1. Taxonomy (NCBI): domain Eukaryota; kingdom Metazoa; phylum Arthropoda; class Malacostraca; order Decapoda; family Porcellanidae; genus Petrolisthes; species Petrolisthes cinctipes. Next base: position 2,867 of record JAWQEG010003301.1, on the reverse strand, counting down.
GTGAGGGAGGGGGGGACGGAAGAAAAGGGGGGGCCAAGCATCGTCACTAGTCACTGGAACGACTTACAACTACGAATGATACTTGTTAAGAGAGAAACCTATACATCTTTTGGGTAGTTTGGAGGGCTACTGATTCCTCCAAACTAATCCAGGAAACAAGTTACCTTCACTGTTGCCAATAGGGGATCGTGTTTCGTGCAATAGTTTTGGAGGATTCAGAAGCCCCCCCCACCCCCCTAGAATTTGTTAAGGGGGAAGTAAAGTGTTGGCAAATCTGGAGCAACTGATTTCTCCAAACTATTCCAAGCAACAGAACTCCATTATTGTTGTTCATCTGGTCCTGTTTCCTGGCATACTTTGGAGGATTCATGGCACTCCTATGTAACAAAAGTGAATTACCACCTTAAATAAATAGTTTCTCCCTTAAAACAGAATAATTTAATATTTTAAGTGTCCCCTCTAAGGACATCACGGGCGTACATACCCTCAGCACGTACTGTACGCCAATGTACTCCCGTGCGTCCGTGAGTTACCCACACGTGCCATGCATAATATATATATATCTATCTATATTATTATTTACAAAACACTGGTACAATAAAGGAGCAATTACAAAAATATGAATTAACACACACACTGTATATACCACACAATTACTTTGAAACAGAGCAAAGGACAGTGAAGTTATAGTTATTATATTGAAGTTAGTTGTTATATACGTACACATTATTTGTTACACTTAGATGGTTTAATAGTATGGAACAACGACTGTACTACTTACACTTACTAATTACAAAATCTTATTGTATCCGAGAGTCGCCATGTAATATTATAAAGAGATTGTTTGGCTTTCATAACTTGTGTATTCTTTTTATATTTTGAAATGAGATTCTCGTGGTGGTGATGACGGGACTGAAGAGGTGGTGGTGGTGGTGGGGTTCTGGTGGTGGTGGTGGTGGTGGTGGAGAAGAGGTTGTGGTGGTGGTGGTGTTAGTTGTCGTGGTGGTGGTGAAGTGTTAGTTGTGGCGGTGGTTGTTGAGAGGTTGTGTTGGTGGAGTTGTAGTGCTGGAGTTGTCCTGGTGGCGGTAGTGGTGGGGAGGAAAGGTGGAGATTGTGGTGGTGGTGGAGCAAGACCCAGATTGGGGGAGAGACGGGGAAAAAAACTAGGGATGGGGCCTTAATGTTGAAAAATCACACTGTCAGTTGCTTGCCTTTAAATAAGCTGTGTTGTGTTACTTTTACTTATGCTTCTTTGCTTTGAAAAACTCATTACACGGGAAAAAGCCTTGGTAATTTCCCCGTAGATTTGACTTGTATAGTGTTATTTAACATGTGTACAAAAAAATGGGGATTAGAACAGGGAAGGATATAAAATAGGGAGATGAGGAATGGGGATGTGCAGGAAGGGAGAATAGGGATATATATAAAATAGGAAGGGGAGGAATGGCATCATGAATAGGGTTGGGGAGGGGAGGGGAGGGGACAGACGAAAGAGGCAGCTGACTGAAGGGTGGATAGATTGAGTTGGAGTGGGTGTACAAGGAAGAGAAGGGCCCTGTCAAGTCCCTCTTCTTCCATCACCACGATTAGCTGAAGAAGTGACACCGCGGAGAGAACCTGCAACAGAGAGAGAGTGAAAGTGAAAGTAGTCAAAGTGAGAGATGAGTACAAAATGGTTGCTATTCGTTGTTATTCCGTACAGTCACGATCCAGCCAAAATAAGTATTCGTCGTGTTGAAGTTATGAAATATCTGACATACCAGTGAACAAATTACAACCCGGAGGAAGGGAGGAGGGTGTAACGGAGGGGAGAGAGAGAGAGAGTGTGTTTGTTTGATACTCCAACAGGCTATTCGAAGCACACCTGTCTGTACCTTAGTGTTTGTTACGTAAAAGACACTTATGGACAAGTCGAACCCTGGTTGCTTGTTGCTCTCACGTATATCATGTTGTGATGTATAAGTATTCCATTGCGTGTTATTGTTTGATATTAATATAGCACTAATATTCGTGTAGGAAGGTGATGTGGGGAGGAGGAAGACATAATAATAATAATAATAATAATAATAATAATATATACTACATCTTGATGTGGAGTTGATACAATCTCGTGAATTGAGAATGGCAAGGAAATTCCCAAATAACTAAAGAAACACGATTGTACTAGGAAAGGTACTACGATAATTAGGAACTACTCAAATGCAATATTCTTGTGTGTGTGTGTGTGTGTGTGTGTGTGTGTGTTCTGGGGATGGCAGGCGAGGCGAGGCTATAGGCAAAGTGGGAAGGAAGCCAGACAACAAAGCAATATAGTTATACCCCTCCATTTTTCACACTGTTGGTTTTTCCTTCCACTGGGTAGGAATGTGTATAGTACTCCTGGCTGCAGGTACTGAAGGGGGTGGGGGGTGGGGGGTTAGGTATGAAAGGGGAGAGGAGGAAAGGGCCAGGGAGGTTAGACTGGCGGAGGAGAGTGGTACCGAGGGGGGTAGACTGGAAGAGGAGACGAGGAGGGGGGGGGGGAGCGATAACCAAGATACGTGTTTCACAGCAGAGGCAAAACAGTAATATAATAAAGAGTAAAAGAGTTGTAACAGCAGAACAGAACAGTAATATCATAGAGTAAAAGAGTTGTAACAGCAGACCAAAAGAGTAATATGATAAAGTAAAAGAATAACCGCAGAAAAGAACAGTAATATAATAGAGTAAAAGAGTTGTAACAGCAGAACAGAATAGAACAGAACAGTAACATAGCAGGGCACAAGAGTAACAATAATTTTAATAGCAGTAGGAAAGGACAGACCGAGAGACATACAGACATCTCACTATAAGTTGTACTGGAGGAAGTGGATGGTTGGTCACTAACA
>JAWQEG010003300.1:55000-122498 GCA_033782935.1 Petrolisthes cinctipes | reverse complement strand
CCCCTATTCCAGCACCCCCGTAGTCACCCCCCCTTCCAAGCCTGTCCCCCTATTCCCGCACCCCCCTCCCCCCCCCAAGCCTGTCCCCCCTATTCCCGCACCCCCCTAGTCCCCCCCCCCCAAGCCTGTCCCCCTATTCCTGCACCCCCCTAGTCCCCCCCCCAAGCCTGTCCCCCTATTCCCGCACCCCTCTACCCCGTCCCCCTATTCCCGCACCCCCCTAGTTCCCCCCCCCCCAAGTCTGTCCCCCCTATTCCCGCACCTCTCTAGTCCCTCCCCCTCAAGCCTGTCCCCCTATTCCCGCACCCCTCCTAGTTCTCCCCCCCCAAGCCTGTCCCCCTATTCCCGCACCCCCCTAGTCCCCCCCCCCCCCCAAGCCTGTCCCCCTACTCCCACAACAAGTTTGACAAGGAATGTATGAATAGGGTGATAGCATCTTTTTATTATTATTATTATTATTATTATTATTATACAGTATATAATATGAGAGAGAGAGAGAGAGAGAGAGAGAGAGAGAGAGAGAGAGAGAGAGAGGGGATGGGAGTGGGAAGAAACTGTGTGAGAGAGAAGAACAGTGGATGGGGTTGGAGAGAGGGAAAAAGAGAGAGAGAGAGATTAGAGGGAAGGAAACCACACACGCACAAAGAGAAAGAGAGAGAGAGAGAGAGAGAGAGATTAGAGAGAGGGAAACCACACACGCACAAAGAGAGAGAGAGAGAGATTAAAAGGAGGGAAACCACACACGCACAAAGAGAGAGAGAGAGAGAGAGAGAGATTAGAGGGAGGGAAACCACACACGCACAAAGAGAGAGAGAGAGATTAGAGTGAGTGAGTGAGTGAGGTGAGGAAGAACAGAGAGGTTTGCATTATGGGGAGGGAGAGCACACACACACACACACACACACACACACACACACACACACACACATAAAGATATATATACACACACACACACACACACACACATAAAGATACACACACACACACACACACACACACATAAAGATATATACACACACACACACACACACACATAAAGATATACACACACACACACACACACACACACATATAAAGATATATACACACACACACACACACACACACACATATAAAGATACACACACACACACACACACACATACAAGGAAGAAAGTCTGTCTATCCCAATTTCTATATTAACTTTTATAAGTCGTGATAGAAGCTATTTTTAATGTCATATGCTCATGTATTTAGTATTAGAACTTTTTATAATGTTTGTCAATTATTACAACTCGTTACAACATCTTCAAAATAAACCATATATGTGATTAATTAATACTGTGCTAGAATGTATATAATTGATATATTTCAATATTAGATGATAGTCTCTCTCTCTCTCTCTCTCTCTCTCTCTCTCTCTCTATATATATATATATATATATATAGGATATCGCTAGATTGGAACGAGTGCAAGCCAGGGCAACCAAACTTATACCCTCTCTTAGACACAAGAGCTATAAAGAGCGGTTGGTAGAACTCGATCTGTTCTCTTTGGAAACTCGGAGACTGCGTGGTCAGCTTATCGAAGTGTTTAAAATACTACGAGGCTTTGACAATGTAGACTACAGGGACATTTTCCAACTCAGTGAGGGCACAACCAGGAATCATGGCTACAAACTTGAACTGAAGCGATACAACCGTGATCTGTGTGGTAAGTTCTTTACATACAGCATCTGCGGTACTTGGAACGCGCTTCCTGCTGATGTAGTCAACAGCAACTCTGTGGATCAGTTCAAGTCCAGATTAGACAAAGCCTTAAACCACCGTCTAGGTGTTTAAGCCGTTGTGCGAGTGTTCCTTGATGGTTTCACATGACACATTCGAGGACGGTCGCCTACTTGCGCAACTAAACCCACAGGTACCCTCTTTGTATGGATCGTAAGGTCCCCTAGGGTACTTCTTTTCCTTGTAACTCCTTGTAACTCTCTCTCTCTCTCTCTCTCTCTCTCTCTCTCTCTCTCTCTCTCTCTCTCTCTCTCTCTCTCTCTCTCTCTCTCTCTCTCTCTCTCTCTCTCTCTCTTTTAGGCTGGAGAAGGATCGGGTCAGGCCACTTTATTTGGAACAGACTATACTACTATTATTATTATTATTATTATTATTATTATTATTATTGTTATTACTATTATTATTATTATTATTATTATTATTATTGTTATTGTTACTACTACTATTATTATTATTATTATTGTTATTGTTACTACTACTATTATTATTATTGTTATTGTTACTACTACTATTATTATTTCTATTATAACTACTACTATTACTACTATTATTACTACTATTACTACTATTATTACTACTACTACTATTATTATTATTATTATTATTATTATTATCATTACAGAATGTTGGACTGAAGCAGAGTATATCCACACCTAACACACACACACGCACACACACAAGCACCACCCAGTGAAAACAATACCCTCCAGTGTTGTACGTAGGTATGTATGTGTGTATGTACTTACTTACTTACTTACTTGATAATTGAGGTGCCTTATATATATTTAGGTCAACTCCAGTCCAGTCCAGTCCAATCCAGTCCAGTCCAGTCCAGTCCAGTCCAGTCCAGTCCAGTCCAGTCCAATCCAGTCCAGTCCAGTCCAGTCCAGTCCAGTCCAGTCCAGTCCAAAAAAGTTTTCAAAGTCCTTAAGGGGGTGCGGGAGTAGGGGGACAGGCTTGGGGGGGGTAGGGGGGTGCGGAAGTAGGGGACAGGCTGAGGGGGGGGGGGGTTAGGGGGGTGTGGGAGTAGGAGGACAGGCTTGGGGGGGGTTAGGGGGGTGCGGGAATAGGGGACAGGCTTTCTATCCACTCCAAGCCTGTCCCCCTATTCCCACACACTCTCAGTCCCCCCCCCAAGCCTGTTCCCCCTACTCCCGCACCCCCCAGTCCCCCCCCCAAGCCTGTCCTCCTATTCCCGCACCCCCCACCCCAAGCTTATCCCCCTATTCCCGCACCCCCCCAGTCTCCCCCCCCAACCCTGTCTCCCTATTCCTGCACCCCCCCAGTCCCCCCCCAAGCCTGTTCCCCTATTCCCGCACCCCCCTACCCACACCTCCATCACCCTTACCATCACCCTTACCATCACCCTTACCATCACCCTTACCATCACCCACACCTCCATCACCCTTACCATCACCCACACCTCCATCACCCTTACTATCACCCTTACCAACACCCACACCTCCATCACCCTTACCATCACCCACACCTCCATCACCCTTACCATCACTCCCACCTCCACCACCCTTACCAACACCCTTACCATCACCCACACCTCCATCACCCTTACCATCACCCACACCTCCATCACCCTTACTATCACCCTTACCAACACCCACACCTCCATCACCCTTACCAACACCCACACCTCCATCACCCTTACCATCACCCACACCTCCATCACCCTTACCAACACCCACACCTCCATCACCCTTACTATCACCCTTACCATCACCCTCACCAACACCCACACCTCCATCACCCTTACCATCACCCACACCTCCATCACCCTTACCATCACCCTTAACAACACCCTTACCATCACCCACAACTCCATCACCCTTACCATCACCCACACCTCCATCACCCTTACCAACACCCCCACCTCCATCACCCTTACCATCACTCACACTTCCATCACCCTTACCAACACCCACCCCTCCATCACCCTTACCAACACCCTTACCATCACCCACACCTCCATCACCCTTACCATCACCCTTACCAACACCCACACCTCCACCACCCTCACCATTACCCACACCTCCATCACCCTTACCATCACCCTTAACAACACCCTTACCATCACCCACAACTCCATCACCCTTACCATCACCCACACCTCCATCACCCTTACCATCACCCACACCAACACCCACACCTCCTTCACCCTTACTTCCAACACCAACATTACATCCACCTCCACCTCCTTCTCCCCCCCAAACTCTCCTCTCCCCCCACACTCTCCTCTCCCCCCCACACTCTCCTCTCCCCCACACACACACTCTCCTCTCCCCCCCACACTCTCCTCTCCCCCGTACAGCAACACCTAACACACACCGCACACACAACATTAACATACTTCAACCAAACACAGATGACATAAACACCAAAAAACAAGAACTCACACACTTTATCGTACAACATAATATACACATTGACATCTTACAATAAACAAAATTACACAACATAAACAAAACACCTACATTCACCAATTTCACCTCCATCAGACAGGACCGGGCCAACGGAAATGGCGGTGGACTCATCACCCTAGTCCATAAATCCCTTAATTATTTAGAAACCAGTGCGGAACTCAAATCCCTCCTCCCTCACTACGACACCACCACAGAAATTCAAAGTATCAAAGTCCGCACTGGTAAATCATCCAATATCACAATAGTTAATTTATACATCCCCCCTCAAAACAGCCCAACAGTTCCCCAAAACTTCTCCCCCCAGCTCCATCAAACCACCAATCAACCTGACCTCATCCTGGGTGGTGATTTCAACGCCAAGACGTCGGCCTGGTATGTCAACAACCTAGACACAGACAGAGGGCTTGAAATCCTTGCACAAACTGACAACCTCATTTCATTAAACAACCCACATCAACACACTCATATCCCTCACCAAGCCCTCTTCCAACCATCCTCTCCTGACATATCCTTCTGCTCTCCCAACCTCGCCCCTAGAACATCATGGAGAGTGGTCAGAACCCTCGGCTCTGACCACCTTCGAATCATAATCACCACAAAAACAAGAATCACCCCAGTTGGCCACAGACACACATACACAAATTACAAAAGTGCTAACTGGGAAGCCTTCACTACTGAAACAGAACAACACTTCGAAACACTGAACAGTACACCCATCACAAACATCAACACAGCTGTTCAAAAATTCAATACAATTATACAAAACGCAGACAAACAGCATATCCCTAGAGGTAACAGAAGAAAACACAACCCCAACTTTACAACAGAAATTCAAGACCTCATCAAACAACGTGACACACTTAAACACACATCCCCAACTCCTCTTACACAATAAACCAAATACAAGCACTAAATACACAAATAAACAACAAAATTAAGGAACAAAAAACACTTAAACTGGCAAAGCTTTGTCAACACACTCAACCACACAACCAACACCAGCAAACTCTACAAAACACTAAACAGCATCACACTGTCCAACAGCAACACTACACAATCACACGCAGCCATCACAACAACAGACACTATACCCTCTAACAAACAACAAGCAAACACACTCATCCAACATTTTTCTCATGTCAGCCACCTTCACCCTCACCATGAAGACAGACAAATCATTAGACACAAGAGATGTTTCCCCACTGACCCAGACTATACACCATTCACAAATCATCAGACGAATCATATCATTCACAACTTAAAACACTCACCTGCCTGTGGCCCTGACAACATCAGTAACATACACATTAAACACCTTGGACCACAAGGCATACAAGCACTCACTAACATAGCAAACTACAGCTACTCACACAACACATTACCCAACATCTGGAAACACGGAAACATCATCCTCATCCCCAAACCCAACAAAGACCCCACACTACCTTCATCACACCGTCCCATCACCCTCCTTTGTACCCCCTCCAAAATCACTGAGCGCCTCATCATTAAACTAATCACACCACACATCCCCCTTGCATCTTCACAACATGGCTTCAGACCGCTACACTCAACAAACACCCTTCTTACAGACCTCACACAAAGAATTTTTGATGGCATCAACTCAGATAGACCCCCACACAGAACACTCTTAGTTACATTGGACATTAGTAAAGCATTTGATGCCATCCCCCGCCACAACCTCACAAGCAAAATATACAACACAAACATGCATAATAACACCAAAAGATGGCTGGCCAGCTTCTTGGGAGGAAGAGTAGCCCATGTTACATTTGCTGGTCAGTCATCTAACATTAAAAGTTTCACCAATGGTGTCCCCCAAGGTTCTGTACTCTTATCCACCCTTTTCAACCTATACATGCACGACATACCAACACCCCAGGCACCACAAATACACATAGCCTCCTACACAGACGACATAACACTCACATGTACACACAGAAACGCAGACACAGCCACTCTCATCCTCCAACCCTACCTCAGCACACTTATAGCCTGGTTCACCACAAACAGACTTAAAATAGCACCCACCAAGTCAACTGTCACCCTTCTCACCAACTGGAACGCAGAACACCGCTACACACCACACCTCACCATAAACAACACACCTATACCACACACACACCCAAAAATACTTGGCATAACATACAATACATCCATGACATTCAAACAACATATCACAGCCATCAAAAACAAATGCATGCAAAGACTTAAAGCCCTCAGATCACTTGCCAGCACAACATTCGGACACAACAAAGAATCCACAATCACAGTATACAAACAATATATTCGATCAGTGATGGATTATGCAAGCTCTGCCTGGGCCTCAAACCTCACTGAGACTCCTCACAACACCCTTCAAACGATACAGAACAGAGCCCTTAAGACAATCACAGGCTGCACAGTTACCACACCTACAGACCACCTACACTATGAAACCAAAATCCTCAAAATGAAAGATCATCTTGACGTGAGAGGCACACAAACACTTGCTGCAGCCTCCACAAACCCACACCATCCACTACACTACATGGCACAACACCAACACATGCCAAGGAACATCAAAACAACACCCAGTACACGATACAACACACAAATACTATCATCTCTTACACCCTGCCCACCCCAAACCAATCTCCAGAAACACATCCATACTCAAATCACTCATCAATCCATCCAAACACTTAAAAACAACACACAGCTGCATGCACGACCTCCTGACATACACCCATCTGAATCCTCCCTTCCCCGTGAGGACAGAGTCCACCTGGCCAGGCTGCGGTGTGGCCATCACCCGGCCCTTCTGACATATCAGAAGAGGCTGGATGGAGCCATTGCGGATGCCTGTCCGGGATGCAACACAGCACCCAATTCTATTAAACACATTTTTGAAGACTGCAACGCACACAACCACACTTGCCAACAACACAACATACACTCTCTGAGGGCACTGTGGGAAAGCCCGGTTCAGGCAATGGCCTTCCTCAGGAGCTCGGGGCTGCTCGGCCAGACAGCTTGAGGAACTTCAACAACAACAACAACAACAACAACAACTTAGTCTGTATAGTAAAGAAATAATGTGTATGTATTAGCTATAGTAATGTTGTAATAACATTTTAATTAATGAAGATATGACAGATAATATAATAATAATATTATTCAAAATTTTGATATGGTAATATAATATGTACTGTGTTAGTCTTTATTATTAGGTTTTGTAAAAATTTGAAACTAATTAGGTTTTATTTTGTTGCAGAGTTGTGTAGTTTGTTGTTGTTGTGTGTGTTGTTGGTGAGTGTGTTTGTGTGTATTACAGTCATCTATAATGTGTTAAATAGAATGGAGTGTTGTGTTGTTGGTGAGTGTGTTTGTGTGTATTACAGTCTTCTATAATGTGTTTAATAGAATGAAGTGTATGTTGTGTTGTTGGTGAGTGTGGTTGTGTGTATTACAGTCTTCCATAATGTGTTTAATAGAATGGAGTGTTGTTGATGAGTGTGGTTGTGTACTTTGCAGTCTTCCATAATGTGTTTAATAGAATGGAGTGTATGTTGTGTTGTTGGTGAGTGTGGTTGTGTGTATTACAGTCTTCCGTAATGTGTTTAATAGAATGGAGTGTTGTTGGTGAGTGTGTTTGTGTGTATTACAGTCTTCAATAATGTGTTTAATAGAATGGAGTGTTGTGTTGTTGGTGAGTGTGTTTGTGTGTATTACAGTCTTCCATAATGTGTTTAATAGAATGAAGTGTATGTTGTGTTGTTGGTGAGTGTGTTTGTTTTTATTACAGTCTTCCATAATGTGTTTAATAGAATGAAGTGTATGTTGTGTTGTTGGTGGGTGTGTTTGTGTGTATTACAGTCTTCCATAATGTGTTTAATAGAATGGTGTGTTGTTGGTGAGTGTGTTTGTGTGTATTACAGTCTTCCATAATATGTTTAATAGAATGAAGTGTTGTTGATGAGTGTGGCTGTGTACTTTACAGTCTTCCATAATGTGTTAAATAGAATGGAGTGTATGTTGTGTTGTTGGTGAGTGTGTTTGTGTGTATTACTGTCTTCCATAATGTGTTAAATAGAATGGAGTGTATGTTGTGTTGTTGGTGAGTGTGTTTGTGTGTATTACAGTCTTCCATAATGTGTTTAATAGAATGGAGTGTATGTTGTGTTGTTGGTGAGTGTGTTTGTGTGTATCGCAGTCTTCCATAATGTGTTAAATAGAATGGAGTGTATGTTGTGTTGTTGGTGAGTGTGTTTGTGTGTATTACAGTCTTCCATAATGTGTTTAATAGAATGGAGTGTATGTTGTGTTGTTGGTGAGTGTGTTTGTGTGTATCGCAGTCTTCCATAATGTGTTTAATAGAATGAAGTGTTGTGTTGTTGGTGAGTGTGGTTGTGTGTATTACAGTCTTCAATAATGTGTTTAATAGAATGGTGTGTTGTTGATGAGTGTGTTTGTGTGTATTATAGTCTTCAATAATGTGTTTAATAGAATGAAGTGTATGTTGTGTTGTTGGTGAGTGTGTTTGTGTGTATCGCAGTCTTCCATAATGTGTTTAATAGAATGAAGTGTATGTTGTGTTGTTGGTGAGTGTGTTTGTTTTTATTACAGTCTTCCATAATGTGTTTAATAGAATGGTGTCGTGTTGCCTGGAATAGTTTGGAGGAATCTTTTGCTCCAGATTTACCACCCAAAACAAAGTGCTAGATATCCCCTTAATGTGTAATAATTATTATTTTGTAGATGTTACTGTAACAAGAACCTTCCCCAGGATTCATTACCAAGATGATACAACAATTACTAACAACAACAACAACAACACATCTAATGGTAATGTGTTATGTGGGTGTGGGAATAGGGGGACAGGCTTTCTACCCCCCCCCCCCAAGACTGTCCCCCTATTCCCTCACCCCCCTAACCTCCCCCAAGCCTGTCCCCCTATTCCCTCACCCCCCCCAAGCCTGTCCCCCTATTTCCGCACCCCCAAGCTTGTCCCCCCTATTCCCGCACCCTCCAAGCCTGTCCCCCCTATTCCCGCACCCCCCAAGCCTGCCTCCTACTCCCGCACCCCCCAAGCCTGCCCCCTACACCCCCCAGGATTCATTACCAAGATGATACAACAATTACAAACAACAACAACAACAACACATCTAATGGTAAGACAATGATGGTATGAGTTAATGTTTATATAATGGATGAATTTCATTGGACTGTCAGAGTATATTATTTACCACAACACTAGTATAAATATAAAGACAGAAAACTGTGTATTTTCCTTCATTATTTATAATTACAAAACATGGTCTTTTTTCTTTTAATTATTCATGATTACAAAACCTGGTCCTTTCTTTATTTTCTACAGCTGCCTACAGGTTCAAATAATTGTTTAGCCTATATGGAAAGGGATCATTATTATTATATGCCTTTGTTTGTACTAATGTCGTGTTTTTGTCGTCTAAGCAACATCCCACCAAGCCAAGGCCTATACAGACAGAGAGCTGGTCCATTCTAGGTCTCTGTCCACCCATCTCAGCTCGTCATTATTTCATTTGTTCATCGTACTGTTTATCCCCGATATATTATCTATATTGTTTTATAATGTTAAACAGGAAAGTATATAAAGAAAGTAACATTTTTAATTATTATATTTAGACAGTGAAGGCTATACATATAATTATGCCACCACTAGACCCCTTATCATGACAACCTACACTTTATAATGAGGTCTGTAGAGTCTATCTGTGCCTTTATTATAACTCCACTCACTTGTTACAGTCATCTCATCTACAGACATAACTGCTAACCTTTCAAGTTCATCAAATGTTTCAGACTTTGACTTCATTAGAGACAAAACTGAATGTAAAATGTCAGGCTCACAAGCAAAGTTGTCAGCTCTCTCATTTAATGTTGATTTGCAAGGCACAGGCATTCCCTTTTTCTTCCTCAGATACTCATAGCACTTGGGACTCATACTTCTCAGAGTCAATGCTGAAGTAATAATTATCTTCATCAGACCATTTCCTTACACCCCTCTTGTTAATAATTAATGCATCAATTTGTGAAGAAATAAACATTGGTTTCAAGACACCTTCTACTACAGCATGAATATTACTATTGTTGGACTCAGACTCAAGTCAGTTCACTTTTGTTTTCAGTGTATCATTTTCCACTTGGAGCTGTCTCTTTCCTTCTTCTAACTTTTTAATTTTCTGTTCTAGCTCATTACACATATGTGTGTCTCATTGCCTTCCTGTGTACCACTATCTTCCTCATTTTCATTATTCACACATTCATTATCATCATCATCATCATTTTCGTTTAACGTTCGTATTTTCCCATTTAGGATGGGGTTGGACGGGCGATGACTGCTCTCCACATCTGTCTATCTTGTACCGTATGTTCTTCTATCCCCATTAAATTCATATCCCAGTCCACTACTTTTACCATCACTACCGGTATTATTAGGAAGTATTTCATAACCATCAGTAGGTTCTTTTATTAATAATGTACTTTTTAGTTTGTGTGTCTTGTAATCGTGGTGCCTGTCCCTTTAGGGTATTCATGTTTTATTAATTGTGTATATGACAATTTTATGTTGGGCGGTATATGACCTTGGCTGTTGCACCACCAGATGCTTAGTTGCATCAAAATAAATCAAATCAAATCAAATAACCATCAGTAGCTCCAACATCAGCACAGCTTTCTTCATTTACTGCTACAGACAGCATATCTTGAATTGTTCTCTTGTGACCCCGTTTTGCAGACCTTGTTGCTCTCTCACTTGTTATTGTTTGTATTAAAATACATTTTTCCAATACCATTCAGTGAACACATGCTCATACTATGTTAATTTTCACACCTTTGCATTTAATATGACAATTTCTGTCGGACATTGTTATTAAAACACACACACACACACACACACACACACCTTGAGGCAAAAATAAAGATGGAATTGCATCAGTCTTTATAGTTCTTTGTCATTGTGGAGTATCAATACTAAGGCTCTTCAAATCATCCTTGAAGTCAGTTTGCAAAGTGTATGGAGCACACTACAGCGTTAGTTGTGTTAATTTTATCACTTCTGCAACAAGAATTGATCCATTGTTGTCTCAGATGTTATTCTTTTGGGAAGCGAGAGTATCTAATGTTTGTACCAGCAGTTTTCTATCTAGTATTATTGCACCCATAGACAAAATTTTTTTTTTTTTTTTTTAATATATCTTTCGACACTGGACATAGGCTTCATCAACCCGTTACCGTGGCCCAGGTCAACTGCTACTCACACACACACACGTCACGACTTCCGAACTGGTACCCAGCTACAGAGGGAGGGAAGTAAGGGTAATTCCCAAATACTGCAGCTGTTATGGTACCAGTGAGGGTGTTATGGTACCAGTGAGGATGTTATGGTACCAGTGAGGGTGTTATGGTACCAGTGAGGGTGTTATGGTACCAGTCAAGGTGTTATGGTACCAGTGAGGGTGTCATGGTACCAGTCAGGGTGTTATGGTACCAGTCAGGGTGTTATGGTACCAGTCATGGTGTTATGGTACCAGCGAGGGTGTTTTACGACGTTCGGTGGCCTTATAGTTAGTGCCTCAAACTCCAATCGGAAGAGTAAATATTCTCAGGCCCTCACTTGAGAGGATCAATCTCCCGACCTCCAGGTTACGAGTCCAGAACACTAACCACTCGGCCACCTCCCCTACCATTGCTAGGCATATCTGTAGCTTAAATAAACTGCTGCCACAGTGATCTACTCAGACCCTAGTCAAACTGAGAAATGAAATAATTAAGGACTGAGATGGGTGGACAGGGACCGAGAATGGAGCAGCTAGCTGACGTCATCATCTCCCTGGGACTCGTCTCGTGCTCTCTGGCTGGCTGACCTGTCTGACTAGGCCGTGCACCAAGCGAGCTTCCCCTTGTACTGTTTTTGTGGGTCAAATGGATACGAACCTGTGCCAAGCAATAGCCGCTGAAATCAAACCATCTTGGCATTCAAAGCAACCCAGTACTTGGTAACAGTGTTGGTGCCACTTGGTAGTCACCTGACAACAACAATATGGACCACAGATAATTGAAATTGGCTTAATTAGTACATGTAACTTGCAATCAGTGTTAGATAAACAAAAATAATGATGTAATAAGATGTTGTAGTATTATTTAAGGAGGTATAATAGGCAGCTTGGATAATTTTTGTACATATTATTATGGAAGACAAAAAGGATTATTAATAAGTAATCAAAGTTACAATTTTTTAACCAGTACTTATACTGCTGCAGAGGTCGTAATCTAAATAATATTTATTATTACAGATAAATGTGGTTACTCAAGTTAATTGATTCTTTACCTAACATATACCTAACCACGAAATTTTGGTGAAATTTCAACATGTCAGAATTGGTATAATAGTCATATTTTCATTAATAGTGTCCAATTGTTATTTTTTTCTTCACCTAATCTCAAGATATGAGGCAGAAGGCTGTGTACCTATATTAATAATTATGATGATTTTATTTGGAGATCAGTTGGCCTTCTCTGTGGTTACTTTAAATGTTACCCAAGTGTATTCCTACTAATATTAACCCTTTTATTGCTTTCCTAAGATATCACCATTCCGTCAAATGATCATTTTTGGGCAATTATATTGGTTAAGCACCTATGGCAAGCCAGTTGTAAACACGACATAAGTAAACTGTGCTTTGTGTATGGTATGGTGTACTGGGTGTGTGTTTTGATGTTTCTTGGCATGTGTGTGTGTTTTGTTGTGGATGGTGTGTGTTTGTGGAGGATGCAGTAATTGTTGGTGTTTTGTTTGTGGGTTTGTGTAGGCTGTAGTAAGTGTTTGTGTGTATTTTGTTATGTAGTGTAGTGGATGGTGTGTGTTTGTGTGTGTGTGTGTGTGTGTGTGTGTGTGTGTTTGTTACCATGTAGTGTAGTGGATGGTGTGTGTTTGTGTAGGCTGTAAGTGTGTTTGTGTATTTTGTTATGTAGTGTAGTGGATGGTGTGTGTTTGTGGAGGCTTTTGTGTGTGTGCGTGTGTGTGTTTTGTTATGTAGTGTAGTGGATGGTGTGTGTTTGTGTAGGCTGTAAGTGTGTGTGTGTGTTTTGTTATGTAGTGTAGTGGGTGGTGTGTGTTTGTGTAGGCTGTAGTAAGTGTGTGTGTGTGTTTGTTACCATGTAGTGTAGTGGATGGTGTGTGTTTGTGGAGGCTGTAGCATGTGTTTGTGTGTGAGTGTGTGTGTGTTTTGGGGGGTGCGGGAGTAGGGGGACAGGCTTGAGGGAGGGGGGGTTAGGGGTGTGTGGGAATAGGTGACAGGTTTTATACCCACCCAAGTCTGTCCCCCTATTCCCGCACCCCCCAAGCCTGTCCCCCTATTCCCGCACCCCCCTAACCCCACCCCAAGCCTGTCCCCCTACTCCCGCACCCCCCAAAACCCCCCCAAGCCTGTACCCCTATTCCCGCACCCTCCAAACCACCCCCCCAAGCCTGTCCCCTATTCCTGTAGTGGATGGTGTGTGTGTGAGTGTTTTGGCATGTATGTGTGTGTGTGTGTGTGTGTGTTGTTTTACCATGTAGTTTAATGGTCAAAGAGAATGATTGATTGATTGATAGATATTAGGTGTTGCAACAGTGAGGTCATATAGCTCCAGAGAAAGATAATAGAGAAATTTGATAGCAAGTAGCAACCAAATACAAAGGTAAGTAAGTGTTATTATATACTCTCTCTCTCTCTCTCTCTCTCTCTCTCTATATATATATATATATATATATATATATATATATATATATATATATATATATATATATATATATATATATATATATATATATATATATTGATATATATATATATTGTAGCTTTTCCATGCTGCTGGGTGAACAAATACTCCCTTGTACACTAAATACACTTTATTTCACCACCCTAAGGACACTTGGACATGGAAATAGTGGACATAAATAGGTACATTAAAAAACGTATATTGTGTGAGGTTTCTGTGGTGTGTGGTGTGCTGCGGGATGCTAGACACGTGAGTGTAATGTTGTAGTGTGTGGGTAGTAAGGTGTGTGTTGCACAGCAGTGTATATGTATTATGTGTAAGAAGCATAGTATACTCAGAGTGAACGAGGTAGGGCTGCTTGTAGTGGAGGAGGCGAGCACAACCACGTGGAATCCCGACCAGGGCAGCGATGCGAGACAGCAGGTGAGGGTAGTAGTACAGGTGTCCAGCCACAGGGAGCCCGGCAAGGTAGCGAGGAGACAGGCGAGGCAGGAGAGGGTTGAGTCAGCTGGGCCAGGTGTGCGGGAAGTGAAGAAGACCCGCTGTGACTGGCCCTTTTTAAGCGCCAGGTGAGGTGCGCACGCAGGTCAGAGGTCAGCTGTGTTCGGGTCAACTGTGCTGTGATCAGCCGGACTCGGGTTATAATGGTGGAGTGCTCGCCTCCACTACAGAGCCCCCCCCCCTCCCCTGAGAAAAGAAAGAAATGTTGGAGAGAATGAAACATACATACAAAAATATGTCCTAACATACATGTATAAATAAAAATAGTCCTAATCCTTGCTAAAATGTTGTACTATAATTAATGACAATGAATATGTATATGAGAAAAACTAAATTGCTGGTAATGATGCCTACAAGCAAGAGAATAATACTCATAGATATAATTGTGTAATGGAAAATTTGAAAGTGAGTATATATACAATAGATTAATTGGTAATGAGCATTCTAATAGTAAATGGTAGGGCGTAACAAGGGGTTGGATGAGGTGATGGATTGCAGGTGTTTGGGTCGCTTGATGACTGCCCGTCCTTGACACAAACCCGTCCGGGACCATGCAGGGTTCCTCGTCATCCTGTGGCGTTGGCGGATGGTCCTTACCTACAAGCTCATTAGTGTCAAGCTGTAGGGGTAGAGTATTTGTCAAGGTGGAATCAGGGGATGATTGTGGGTTGCTAGGGTTAGGTGACACCGGATGAGAGTCTGTGTGTGTGTTGTTGTGGTGTCAGAATGGTGTGGTGTTCAGGTGCTAATGCAATTAGTGGTGTGTCCTGTGGAGTTGGGTGTGTTTGTGATGTGTGAGTGGAGGTTGATGTTTGTGGTTAGTGATATATGATTATCCTGGGGTGTGTTGGTCAATGTTAGTGGTTGTATTTGACGTTGGGGTGCCTGTGTAGTTGTACGTGTGATTGTTAGTTGTGGGGATTTGTCCTGGGTAGTTGTATGGGGGATTCGTGGGGGTGAAGGTGAGGGTGGGGTGATAGTGTGTGGTGCACAAGTGGGTGCCGGATGAGGTGATGGTGGGGGTGGGGGTGAAGGTGTGGGTGTTGGTGGTGGTGGTGTAGTTTTGTGCGCGTTGGAGCGAGGGTATGATGGTAAGGGTGGTGGTGGGGGTATGGTAGGGTGTCAGGTGTTGACTCAGTGGGTGGCGGGTGAGTGGTGTGCGGTGTTGGCAGAATGGTAGTAGGTGTTGGTGTGATGGTTGGTGGTGGAATGCTGGGTGTGGTATGCATGCATTGATATGTGCTGGTTATGATGTGAGGCTGCGTGTAAGTGGGTGGGGTGGGCAGTAGAGGACGTCTTGGTTGTGTGACACCGTGATGAGGTGGTATTGGCGGTGTGTATCGCTGCTACTGGTGGTGATTCTCCGGCTGGGTTGTCGCTGGTTTCACTCATTCCCAGGAAGTTACGTATGGCTTTCCCCTGATCTGTAGGGTTACTGTCGCCTCATCCCTCTTGATGACCCTATGTAGTCCCTGTGTAAGGCTGCTGCAGGGGGGCCCTGTGCGCATCCGTCCTGAGGAACAGTTGTTCTGCCGTGCGGAGGAGTGGATGCTCGTAGGTGAAGCTGTGTGGCTGTTGTCTTGTTGGTGCATATGTTGGTGTTGCCGTGCACCTCTTCAGTGCTGGGAGAAAAGATAGGTTGGAGGTGTCTGCCGTCGGGTCCACCACTTGGCCGGGCAACCTCATATCCTCCCCGAACACCAATTCCACCGGCGAGTGGTTCAGGTCATCCTTGTACGTTGACCTGATGGTCAGCAGGATGAGGGGCAGTGCATCCACCCACTGTTAAGGCTGCAGGGCCCTGAACGCTTCATTTAGTCTGCGGTGGAACCTCTCGACCATCCCATTGCTGCAGGGGTGGTAGGCGGTGGTCCTATTTCGGCGTGTTCACAGGAACTCCAGTATTTCTTGCCACACTCTCGACTCAAACTGAGTCCCATGATCAGTGACGATGCATGCCGGTGGGCCGAAGTTAGCCACTCAGTCGTGGAGGAAGTGTCTCGCCGTTCCTTCCGCTGTGATGTCAGCCATGGGGGTTGCCGTGCACCATCTTGTCGTACGGTCAACGCACATGAGCAGGTATTTGGTTCCACGTGATGGAGGAAGTGGCCCCACGATATCCACGTGAACCATATGAAACCTTGAAATGGGTGTTGGGAAGTCATGTACTGGTGGGCGTGTGTGTCTACCAATCTTGGAGCGTTGGCATGCCATACACTCTGACACTCACTCCTTGATTTGCCTCTTCATACCTGGCCAGACTGCCAGTCGGGTGATTAGTCTCGTGGAACCCGCGACCCCTGGGTGGTTGAGGCTGTAGAAGTGGAGGAACATGGTTCTCCTGAACTGGGCCGGAATGTATGGTCTAGGAGGACCGCACGAGATGTCACACCACAATCTCACGTCGGGCTCGGCGGCTGTCACTTCCTCCAGCTTAAGACCCGTGTTGCCTTGCAGTAGTTGTTGTAGTTCCTCATCTGTTTGTTGTGCTGCCGCAATTTGTCTGATGTCGAAGGGTTGCCCTAGGTGGACTGCCATGACCGTCTGTGTCTGAGCTGTAGCCTGGGACAATGCGTCAGCCACAGCATTGTCCTCACCCTTGATGTGCCTTATGTAGGTGGTATATTCTCATATATACGCCAGATGACGGGTGATTCTTGGTGACAAGTTTGTCCGAAGTTGCTTCATGGCAGTCGTGAGGGGTTTATGGTCAGTTCTGATGTGGAATTGTCGTCCCTCAAGGAAGTGGCGGAAGTGACGTACTGCCTCGTACCTTGCCACCAGCTCCCTGTCAAAGGCACTGTATTTTTTCTGTGGCAGTTCGAGACGCTTGCTGAAGAACGCTATCGGGCGTAACGTTCCCTCGACGTCTTGTTGCAATACTGCCCCTATAGCATCAGCTGATGCGTCGGTGTAGATAGAGGTAGGCGCGTGTGGTGTGGGGTACGCTAGTAAGGTGGTACCGGCGAACGCCGTCATTGCCTTGTCATTCCACATCAGCCTCTTTTGCGAGCCCTTCTTCAGACCTTTGATGAGGTCATGCAGTGGCGCAAGGGCTTCTACAGAATGAGGGACAAACCTGTGATAGTAGTTCACTATCCCTAGGAACTCCCTCATCTTCCTGGCAGAATTGGGTAGGGGAAAGTCCCTTATAGCTTCGACCTTCTGAGGCAGCGGAGTGAGTCCCTGTGATGTCACCCTATGGCCAAGGAAGTCTACTTTATCCGCCCCCAGCACACACTTCGACGGGTGGATCTTCAGTCCATACTCCTGTAGCTTATTGAAGAGCTGTTGAAGATGTTGTGTGTGGTTGTCTTGGTCCCTGGATGCCACCAAGATGTCGTCGATGTATACCACGATGAAGTCCAAGCCCATGACTACCTTGTCCATAAACGGCTGGAAGGTTTGGGCAACATTCCTCAGACCGAAGTTCATGGCAGGGAATTCAAATAAGCCAAAAGGGGTAGTCAAAGCACTTTTTTACGTCTTCCTCTGCCACGGGTATTTGGTGGAAGGCGCGGACTAGGTCGACCTTCGAGAAGACGTTGCACCCCTGGAGCTTGGAGTGGAAATCCAGGACATGAAGTACAGGGTAGCGGCCTTGTGTCGTTGCGGCATTGAGTGCAAGGTAGTCACCGCACGCCCTCCATTCTCCTTCTTGTGCTTTGGGAACCATGTGGAGTGGAGATGCCCATGCAATGTCTGACAGCCGTGCTATCCCTTGTTGCAACATGACCTGAAATTCTTTCTTTGCTGCTTCTAGTCTCTCTGGTGGCATCCTTCTGGGTCTGGCGAAACATGGTGGACCAGTCATGACGATGTGTCGCACTCCCGGATCTTTGGGCTTGCACTCGTTGGTGACTGACAGTAGTTGAGGGAACTCCTGGAGCAGCTGGTCATACTCGCTCGCTTTGGTGATGTGGGTGATGGTGGGTTGTGACAGGCAGCACGGTTTGGTAGGTATGTGTCGGCCGGATGGCTTGTGGAGTAGCGTCCTGCCCTTGGTGTCGATCAACAAGTCGTGGGCTGCCAAGAAGTCCAGCCCTAAGATTGGGTACTGGATATATGACACCACGAAGGGCCACACAAACCATTCCTCGGTGATGAGGGAGATGCCTTTGCTTCTCATCCCATACGTCGCAATTGGTGACTTGTTAGCTGCCAGGAGATCATAGGCCGTACTGGAGGGTAACTGTTTCTCCCGTTTCGAGGGAGGAAGTACACTGACTTCAGACCCTGAGTCCACGAGGAACAGCTCCATCATGGCTAGGTCCTCCACCCACAGGAGAGTGCGGATGTGAGGTTCGGCGGTTAATTGTCTGGTGGGGTACACCGGTGAATCGCTTGACGGCTGTGTGGTGTCTCCAGGCATGGCCGTCGGTGTAGAGGTGTGGCGATGGAGAGGTGTGCGTGGCGTAGGAGTGGTAGAGCGCTGTGACGTGGTGGCGTCGCTCAGTACACGTGGTGGTAGGATGGTGGAGCACCGAGTAGGAGTGGTAGCGGAAGTGGTAAGTGGTAGGGGAGTGGTAGATGTGGGACCGGTTGTGTGGTAACCTGTAGGGTTAGTGTAGACAGCGGTGACATCTTGACTCTCACGCCACCACCCTAGTAGTTTCCCTGGTTGAAGCGGTTGACGTTTGATGGCTGACCAGAGCACTGACATGGTGGTCGGCAGTTCCTTGCTTGCATCCCGAAGCATTGGTGATACATGCCATGGTTGTTTGATCTGGGTCGGTGGTTGCTGTTGAGGTGGTGGCAGTAGCGCTAGTGGTAGTGATTGTGTCCATGGTTGTGTTAGCTGTTGTTGTTGGATGATGTCTACCTTATTTGTTAACCCCCTCACTGCTTGTTTTAACTCTGACGTGTTGTTGCACAGTATTGTAGCTTGTGATTGCACAGTGGACTGTTGAGGTGGTGTGGAGGTGATGTTTACTGCCGTTGCACTGCTGGATGAGAATCTGTTGCCAGGCCAAGTGCCCTCTTGCTCGATGTGGGCATCCATGAAAGAGTCGGCCAGCTCTCCATACTGCTGAAGTGTGAGGGTTGGCTGGGCAATGAGGTGCAGCTGGAATTGGGGTGGCATCAGTTTGGTGAGTCTTGTTTTTAGTATGAAGTCTGGCAGAGGTTTACCTGCCGCTTGGTTGAGGCGTTACATATGTCGAAGGAGTGCAGATGGGCGCCTCCCTTCCAACTGCACGTTTTCCAGGTCCTTGAAGTTTTGTATGGTGGTATTCCCGTGTGCAGCCGTGATAACAGCTTTCAGACCCTCATAACGTGCCCCAGGAGTTAATGTTGGCAGCGAAGGTGTGATTGAGGCGAATATTTCCGTCGGCAGAGCCCTGATGACTGCCTGGTACTTATCGTCATCAGAAATATTGCTTCCCCTCCAGGCTTCCTCTATGTGTGCCAACCATGTGTGTGTGTCAAATGAGAATGGCGGGACAAATGGAATAGACATTGTGGGTGCGTGTTGGGTGTCATGTGTGATGACTGATTGAGATGTTTGTGCAATGTTAGTAGTGTCTTGTGTGGCTGGTAACATGGTATGCATGAAAGAGTGTGTAGGAATGGTATGGAAGTGTATGGTGTGAGTATGAACATAGATGGACTTTATGGGGAGTGTTTGTCGGTAAGGATGTGGATGAAGTATGTTGTAGGTGGAGAGCTAGGCTTGGTGCATGTGGAGAAACACGTGGGTTAGTTGCAGGGAGTGGGAATGTAAGACAGTTGTGCAAGCTACGAGATTGTATGAAGGGGTTGCGAATGTGGTTCTGATGAGTAGTAATGTATATTGGAGCTTGTGAATAAGACACGTGGTGAATGTGGTGGGTACTAAGAATGTGCAGGAACACGTGGAGTACGAATATTATGTGTTAGAGAGCTAGTTAATGAGAGGTATATGAGCTGTATATGAGGAAGACGACTAATGGGAATGAGATAATTCGATAGCGTGCGGAAACACGTGTGCTAGAGGGTGAGAGTACACTGGATAGCATAAATAAGTAGTGTGTAGGGTGTGCGTTGGGTAAGGAAATGGGGAATATGGATAGGAAGTATGCAGACAATGCCGAGTTAGTGGTTTAGGTAATATATTGGAGAGAAAGGAAAGTGTAAAAAAGAAAAATAATTGGTAGGTAGGGAACGTAGCGCAAGGTACAGAGGTACAGTTGAGCAAGTAGAAAGTGCAAGAAAAATTTGGATCTAATTGGCAACATCTGACAGTTGTTTGTAGTAAGCCCTCGTATCTTTATGAATGAATCACTGGGAACCCAAAGCCAATGTAAGGTGGAACGTGATTGGCTGAACTTTAAGTGATGGTGAAGATGTTGACATATACAGCCAGATTTTTGTTGCACTTTCTACTTGCTCAACTGTACGTGAGTTGGGAAATGGTGTTATAATAGGGAGGAAATATGGCGTGATGGGCACGTATGGAGTATGGGTGAATATGGTTAATGTTATGGGGTGAAACAGTGTGTGGGGTGTATGGTAGCACTTAGTACACGTAGTGTAACACTGGGAGAATGGTAGCACTCAGAACATGTAGGGTAACACGTGGTGGTACGGTAGCACTTAATAACACGTGGTAGTATGGTAGCACTTACTTGATTTTATATTAACACTGTATTATCACTTGTGAGTTCACTGCATAAATATGTTTTCACTGTATCACTGTTCTATGTGAATATGAGGTTGAGAGGGGTATTTTACCTTCCAGGGTCACCACTGTAGCTTTTCCGTGCTGCTGGGTGAACAAATACTCCCTCGTACACTAAATACACTTTATTTCACCACCCTAAGGACACTTGGACATGGAAATAGTGGACATAAATAGGTACATTAAAAAGCGTATACTGTGTGAGGTTTCTGTGGTCTGTGGTGTGCTGCAGGATGCGAGACAGGTGAGTGTAAGGTTGTAGTGTGTGGGTAGTAAGGTGTGTGTTGCACAGCAGTGTATATGTATTATGTGTAAGAAGCATAGTATACTCAGAGTGAACGAGGTAGGGTTGCTTGTAGTGGAGGAGGCGAGCACAACCACGTGGAATCCCGACCAGGGCAGCGATGCGAGACAGCAGGTGAAGGTATTAGCGCAGGTGTCCAGCCACAGGGAGCCCGGCAAGGTAGCGAGGAGACAGGCGAGGCAGGAGAGGGTTGAGTCAGATGGGCCAGGTGTGGGGGAAGTGAACGAGACCCGCTGTGACCGTCCCTTTTAAGCGCCAGGTGAGGTGTGCACGCAGGTCAGAGGTCGGCTGTGTTCGGATCAACTGTACTGTTGAGGGTCATCTTCATCGTCTTCCAGGAATCGAGACAAGCAAGAGTTCTCATAAATTTTGTGTGGTAAGAGCAATAAATCTGGGATGATGTCCTGGACAATTTTCTGCAACTCATCAAACTTGGCTGGTGTTGGAGGAGGTCCACCGCCAGTTTGGTTAATTTTCTTGACATTCTGCATGATCTTATTTCATTCTGTGAAAGAGAAGATAATCCATTTAGAGAAATGACAAGAATTTAGGAGGGGTAAAACTATGGAATCACACATCCATTCATTTGTGTTATTATTGGGAAGGAATCATCATGGAATGTACGGTAATTATTATTATTATTATTATTATTAATTTTTTTTTTTTTTTTTTTTTTTTTTTTTTTTTAAGAACTGCTTGTGGGAAATTATATATTATAATCCTTCTGCCACCCTTCTCCTACTCCTACAATCTTGTGGTAGAGCCTGGGAATTTATGGGTTTTGGGTGTGGGAAAATACACAAATAAGGGATAAACTGACCTTACATAATCTGGACCTAACCTTGGCATTATTCAGTACAAACCAAATGATATCTGCTGATGAAGAGATACATTTATGACCCATTTTATTGCTTAAGTGAGCAAGACCAACCACTAAAATCTTCATAATAATATAGTGCATAATGTGAAGTATAAATTTGCTGATTCTCATTTAAATACATGAGGTGGCATGATTCCTGTGATTATCCTATAAATTTAGTAAATTTATATCAACAAATAAGATCATGCATGAAAAATTATAAATTTTGGAACATATTCATGCATTGTTAATTTGGGCCACTTGTGAAACTCCATCTGAGACCTAATATGTGCCAGCTATGAAAAATATCACATGTATCTATCATCTCTTGCAAAAATAGCATAGGTACATTCTCAAAAAATAAAATAAAAAGATATTTCTACATAATAACTCTTACAACCAACAAAACAAGCAGAGGTTGGTGCAATATTACCCTAGGCTTCATGAATTAACTTACAATTACAATTGGGACAAAGTATGGGGTTACATTTGGTACCTGTAGACCAGTGTGTGTGTTAACTCACCTGGTTGGTTACCTCACACCATCATAAGTCTTAAGGCAAGGACAATTATATAGGACAACATACTTTGGTATAAAAGTAACACAACAACTATATAACTGTGCTCTTATGATAAATTAGACTTACTTTCTTCGAATCCATGGCATGAGTACCCTAATCAGTAACATTTGAGGGAAATGTCTATTATTTTGTACAACCAGCCACAGCCAACTCAACAGGGTGGTGCTGGACTGAAGTACACAAGAAGAGTTCTTCCTCTTCCTGTGACTGCAGTTTTTCCTCGCAAATATCAGCCTGACATGTTATAGAAATTGTTGATTGAAATACTGGACACCAAAGTGTGGAGAGAGTAACCAAGAAATATTATTGAAAGATGTGCCGCTTTTTTGTATCTTTGATTTGTATTCCAATATTTTTATGATGAAATTAAAGGGTACCAGTGCATTTTGACCATGCTTGACCCTGAAACTTAATTTAAAAGGTTCCACACACTGTTGTTTCTCCAAGTTACTCCCAGTAGTCTGCCTTTGTTAGATCTTGGTAATTTACCCAGGTTAGGTCCCAGTAATTTGGTCAAGTCCAGTTCAGTTAGCTTGGGTTAAGTCCTTTTCTTTCTCATAACTTGCAGAATGGATTTTGTTATTTTTAAATTTTCCTTTAAATAACCGGTTTCCTGTTATGCTTTCCCTATCTTAATTAGGCATGTGAGTAAGCAATCCAGACTACAGTTTTAAAGGGGGTACGATCAGTGATGTGAATTGAGAACTAATATCTATATAGGATCACAGTCTATTTGTTAATATCGGAGATGGAAATACTCAACTAATTATAAACTAGTTTTATTTACTATTATTTTTACACGAAAAGACATTAATGTAAATACAATAATAATACAAGACAACTTCCCCCCTCCCTTGTTAAGATTTCCTAATCCCCGTTCAGCCAAACCAGGATAAGGAGTTTCCTGTATCTCACTGGCTTGCTGAGAACAAACCAGACATCAATCCCAAAACAAATAAACAATTATTACAATATATTATTCCCTTCCCACAATATCCCAAATAATTCCTAATAATACATTTTTTACAGTGAAGCCGAAATAAAGCTAATACAATAAAAAAATACTCATCCTAATCTCAAAATTCTAATAATATTATTCTTATTGTGAATTATTAATTGCCAGCAATTATTATTATTTTATATTTGCCACGAGGGTCAATCTACCAAGGGTTTGTTGCTAATAAATGGCTGCCTCTCCCAGCTGTCACCACCAAAAGCCGGGAAGAGAATGAGAGAAAAAAACATATACATTAACTACTATGTCCTTATGTGAACACACGATATTCTTCAGTTATTTACTTTCCATCACTGGACTAACCAATTCACCATTCACAATATAATCAGTAATTTTACAATATGAATATATATATATGAGACCAATGAGAGCTAGCTTGAGCTCTTACCTGTCCCCACCAAAAGCCGGGAAGAGAATGAGGAAGAGAAAAGCCGGCATACCACCTTCTTCCCTCCTCTCCAACCCCTCCTTCAAGCAAAATAGTGCCCCTCGTATTTCATGTTCTAGCACTCTTATAAGTTACACCATCAAAAGTGTACATTTAGTTACATACTACCATTTACACACATTCTCCTACTCAAACACATTGCCTTCTTCCTCTGTTAAAGTATTATATTACGGTAGTATATATATTCAAGGTATGTATTACTTCGCGACATAGAAAATGGCCTTTTCCATCCTAACTAATTTGATAATTTTCTAAGTAAGTTACAGATAAAATGCAGGTACCATCATAGGATCATTAGGTTCGTAATTATAAATTATAATTATAAATGCAGGTTATTCCCTGTAATCCAATTAATATTTTTCATTCACCCCCTAATCATTACGTATTTTTACATCCCTATTAATCCCACCTAGGGTTTTGATTATTCCTATATTTCTCATATTTACTTAACTACAATAATTATTTATATTGTTCATACATAACATCTAACTATAATAATTATTTGTACTGTCCATATATATAACATCTTTCAAAAGAAGTTTACCACCACGACCACTAATAGACATTGATAATCTAGGCCTGGCTATTACGTACAATCTTATACTAAAAGCTTACCCTATCACCCGTAAATACTCCAAATAACTATATATATAAAAATAGGGGTGTTACACTACTGACACCAGTGGACATCACCAGCCTGCCTACCACCACCAGCAACCCGACATACACCCACAATCACACCACAGCACTGCCAAAACCCCGACATCTGCACGTATCATCAGAGGTTCGGCCATGTGGCAACAGGGGTTTCACCACCAATCGCTGTCCTGTCAGACCTTCTCAGGTAAACGAATAAGGCAGTGGCAAGACAACGCCCTCCACACTACCACCTACTCAACGACACCCAACTCAGGGCCACGCAGCAACACACCTACCTTACAGCACCGTCATCCCCATACACCTCCTCCTAGCAACCACAACACGTCTGCAAACCTCGCCACTGCTCCACTACCACCTGCCCTGCAACACTCCACCAAACCTGCACATACTCCTCACCCCACCACACACACTCTCCTGTGGGTGGAGGACCTAGAGTCGGGGGACAACTTCCTTGTTGACTCTGGTTCAGAGGTTAGTGTTGTGCCCCCGATGACTAAAGACAGAGAGTGCCAGGGCTCCACAGCATACGTCCTCCTCATTGCCAACAAGTCACCCATCGCTACATTCGGCACGAGGAGCAGGGGCGTCACCCTACTTTGTCAGGAGTATGTAGTTTGGCCTTTCATCGTGGCGGACGTGCAGGCCCCCATCGATTCAGTTTTTCAAATCCTCAACCTACAAATAAAACAATGAGCCAGCAGTATATAATCGGAGAGACTGGTTGTGGTCCTTGCGGTCAGCATCTCGGATGCTAAGTTATGTGGTGGTTGACAATTATTTGAATAATAAATGTTTAACACTATCAAAGTATAATCAGTACCCTGTGGCCTTACATGTGTTCTAAAATTTAAAAAAATAAATATAAGAAATAAAATACTGGGGGATAATAAAGTTCATACAGCTGTTGCTTCATCACGTCAAAGAGGAATGTGAGGTTTACTCCATGTCAAGTATTTGAGAAGTCCACAGTTATCAGGGCCAGCCAAGTCTTCAGAAACAAGCAGGATATCATACTGTAGATACGATATTATACTCTATGTGCTGGAATACACACGAGTTATTTTTGTTTGTCTATATGACATAAAGGAGATCGCAGCAGTCCCACACCATATTATGTGCATAGGTATTCAAGTGTATTATTTTATCATAATAATTGGGGGCAAGTAGCAAAAATTCCCGTGGTGCCCCTGTTAATCTTCGGAGATCAATTGTTACACAACGCACAAAGCCGTTCTTATACCAGTCATAAAAAGGAAGCAAATAACACTGCCCTAAAGTGGATACGGTTTTGGCGCGACAACATATGATGATGATGATTATAATAACTACAATAACAAAGTAGAACTAAACTATTTTTAAGTTTGTCAAAATAATAAAGCACATATTTAAGCAGACAGGATGTGGAGATTGAGAACTATACCTTCCACTTATCCCCCTTTCTGACTCTCCCTCCCATCAGTGAATGCTTCAAGTGGAGCTCACAACTCATGGTTCAGGAATACTATCTTTGCTAGAGTTGACAACACTGTGGTGGCTACCGTCCGTTTACCTACCCTCTCTCTGACCCTGACTTCCACTGAGGGGGTACAGAAACTTTGGTGCATGGCTGTACTTAGAATGTCTTCCGTCTTTCACTTGATATCAGGTTTAATCTGTAATCGGATTACACCATCTTGCTCAGGAGGTTTTGTTTTACTTGAGGAAATGTTTTATAACATAATTGATTTAATATTTGCTGGTAAAAAATGATTTATAAAAGTGGTATAAATATATTGGTGAACTTTGTTCACTTCTACTCATCATAATTACTTTGTTTCTTATTTTATCGAGTTGTGACAAACATATGTGAACTGTATAATCACTACTAAGACTAATGGTATCAAGTAAAATGGTTTATCTTGAATATGAAAAGAGTTAGAGTAAATAATATACAAAGATATAGTACCAGGAGTGTGGGTGACAGAGAGTATACTCACCTTGGTAATAATATACAAAGATATACTACCAGGAGTGTGGGTGACAGAGAGGATACTCACCTTGGTAATAATATACAAAGATATACTACCAGGAGTGTGGGTGACAGAGAGGATACTCACCTTGGTAATAATATACAAAGATATACTACCAGGAGTGTGGGTGACAGAGAGGATACTCACCTTGGTAATAATATACAAAGATATACTACCAGGAGTGTGGGTGACAGAGAGGATACTCACCTTGGTAATAATATACAAAGATATACTACCAGGAGTGTGGGTGACAGAGAGGATACTCACCTTGGTGGAGCTGAAGCAAAGCAATGATGTCTACACCCCAGTAGAACACAAGTTTTGGACTGACTTTATTATTGTCATTATCATTATGTTTGTGTTATCACATAATTATTGTCCTGATGATATTATTATCATTTTTATTATTGTGTGTGTGTTACCACATAATTAATGTTCTGAAATTATTATTATTTTTATTAGTGTGTGTATTTCTACATAATTATAGTCCTGCAGTATTATTATTATTATTAATATTATTATTATTATTATTATTATTATTATTATTATTATGTGTGTAATTCAACAAGTTAAGTTATTCTGTCAAAATCTTTGAAATAATACAACCATCAATGTAAACAAAGGAGATCTAAAGTCATTATTAATATTATAATCATATTTATTGAATAACAAGATAACTACAGAATATAAGTAGTAAAAATGAACTAGTTAATGTGAGATTGTCTTGTTGGTGAATTGGAAGGTGTTTGATTCCTCCAAACTATGACACCAAACACATCCCCTATTAGTACCATTGAGGGCATCTGTTTGTATGTATGTATATGTCTGTGTGTATGTATATGTATGTGTATGTGTATGTATGTATGTAAGAGAGAGATAGAGATTCCCTATTAGTACCATTGAGGGCATCTGTTTCCTAGCATAGTTTGGATGGAATCACACACACACCTTTCACTTCATCAACATAAAAATATTCCTTTAAATGGTCCAGGATCCCACCTAACATAATTAATTAAGGGTATAGTACAGTATTGGTAACTGTGGAGCAACCAATTCCTACAAACTATTCCATACAACATTATTATTGTTAATCTGGTACTGTTTCCTGGCATACTGTACAGTGGAGGAATCAAAACACTCCAATGTACAGTACCACAAGTATATTATTACCCCTCTTAAAGATTCCTACAAACTATTCCATACAACAGGCCATTATTATTATTATTGTTATTATTATTATGTATATATAGAAAGTGATTATACTAATGTAATGTAATATATATATATATATATATATATATATATATATATATATATATATATATATATATATATATATATATATAGATATATATATATATATATATATATATTACAATACTATATATGTAAATAAATATTACAATAATTTATTTATATATATATAAAGGAATTATACTAATGCAAAATGTATATAATATTTGTATCCCCTGTGGATATTGTATTAAGGAATTACAATACAGTACATAGTAATTAATTATATAGTAATTGATTATGTCGAAATTTATTATATAGTAATTAATTACATAGTAAGTAATTATATAGTAAATAATTATATAGTATTACTCCTTGTTTATAGTGTGTGTACTAAGACAACTAGAGAGGCACCACAACACCACAGTCCACCACAGTGACTTGTGTGATGTCATTGAGTTGGACTGCTGCCTTCAACACTTCCAGTCCACTCTCCACTTGGCCAATTACAGCACCAACAGACTTATATCCAATGTTGGTGCTGATGCAAAACTCACCACTCTTTTCTGAATGACTCTTAAATGATACTAACCCCACAAAAGTATAAGGGCCATATACTCTGTAGTCATTAAAGTTATAGTTCCCACCATACACACACTCTTCCTTTCCCCCCTTGTCCCAAACTCTATTTAACCGAGTATTGAGGAAGGAGGATCCTGGCTGTCCGGTGCAGAGACCAACAAACTGTCTGGCCTGTGGTCTGTCCCTACTCACCCGGATGTAGACTCTCCCCCTTGTCAACCCCTCCCCAGCCATGTCCAGGAAGGTGATGGTAGACTTAGGGTTCAGGGTCTTTATTATCTCACTCACCTGTAAGACACAACTATTATTACTGACCCTATCAACCACACCTTTCATATACACACACATACTCTCCTACTCATTACACACACCCTTATAACTCGTCCATCCTCATACTCACTCAACCTCCTACTCACTACACACACTCTTATATCTCACACACCCTCCTACTCAGTACACACACCTTCTTACTCACTACACACTCAACCTCTTACTCACTACACACCTACCTACTCATTACACACTCAACCTCTTATTCACTACACACCTACCTACTCATTACACACTCAACCTCTTATCCACTACACACCTACCTACTCATTACACACACATCCATCACTCACCCACCCTCTAACTCACTACACACACAGTCATAACTCACACACCTTCCTACTCACTACACACACATCCATCATTCTAACACCTTACTCACTACACATTCAACCTCCTACACACACCACAACAACGCACACACCTTCCTACTCACTACACACACCACGTACCCTCCCACTCTGTACACACACCACTATAACTCACCCATCCTCCTACTCACTAAATACTCTTCTATCACTCGCACATCTTTCAACTCACTACACACACCACCATAACTTACTCATCCTCCTACTCACTACACACACTATCATAACTTACCCATCCTCTTACTCACTACACACACCACCATAACTCCCAAACCTTGCTACTCATTACACTCACCACCATAACTAGCACACCTTATTACTCACTACACACACATCACCATAATGTACACACCCACTTACTCACTACACACCCCCTCTTCCTCACTAAACTCACCACCTATATCTTACTCATTACACACACATTTATCACTCTTTCAGAAACACCACATCACCACAACCTTTTCCTCTCCCACTCCATATTAAACACACACCACATCTCACCAAATAAAGTCCCACAATTAGCCTACCCCCACACTCAAATATAATTAATGTCCTTCCCCCACACCTCTTTCATCTCATTGCCACAGTTTCCCTACAAGCCCTCCTCACCTTCCACAATATTACAACAACCATTATGTCAACAGTCTTTAAGGGGAGGTTCTCTTGTTGGTAAATTGGAAGGCTACTGATTCCTCCTAACTATACCAGAAAACAGACATCCTCAGTGGTACTAATAAGGGATCTGTTTTGTGGTATAGTTTGGAGGAGTCACAGACCTTCCAATTCATAAACAAAAGAATCTCACATTAAATGGTAGAAATTAGACTCAGTGTAAAATATTTCCTGTGAACATACTGGCAGGGTGATGGCCACATGGGGTGGAGGTTGGTTCTGGAGGCAGTGGAGGAGAAGTCGTCCATTATCTAGGCTCAGTCTGGAGTAGTTGTAGTCATTCTGGTTCTCTTGTATTCCAAACACTTCACCAGCCTCTACCTTCTTCCTAATATCTGGCTTCATCCATATAGCTGCCATTAAATGTTTAAGTTCCTCAAACTGTAGAGAAAAGGAAAACAATTGTGTTGTGATAATACATGATGAAACAGACAATACACATAGTAATGTTTTAGGGTACAAATAATACAGTTCAAACTGTGGACAAGGGATAGATTGATATCAGGTGCCGCAACAGTGAGGTCATATGGCGCCCGAGGAAGGTAATTAAGAGGTGGGACATTAAGCACAAAATGTAACAGATAACCTAAAAGCGACAGTTGGAGAAGTGAAAGCCCCTTTTAGTGACCTTTTACGATAACCTGGGATACTGAGGAGGTATTCGTCACCTCCTACCCAAGAGAGAGTGGACAAAAGAAATATATTATCAGTGAACAGAGTGACTGGTGTAACAAAATATGTACAAGGAGTCAGATGTGACAATATTGGTAGTAAGGTGGGTCAGTATAAGTAGTGAGGTGGGACAGTATAAGTAGTAAGGTGGGTCAGTATAAGTAGTGAGGTGGTACAGTATAAGTAGTGAGGTGGGACAGTATAAGTAGTAAGGTGGGACAGTATAAGTAGTAAGGTGGGTCAGTATAAGTAGTAAGGTGGGTCAGTATAAGTAGTGAGATAAATAGTGCATTGTACTGTAATATTATATCAGAACATTAACAACATACATGCATAGCTTGGCCTTTTATGAGGATTTGAACTTTGTCCATAAGAGGTAGAGTAAAGTCACTCAGTTGGTTAGTTTGTTCTGTAGCACCAGCCTCACCATCAACCATCATCAAGGCCATCTTTGTTACATCACGGACCTGTTGAGATAAAAATATTGTTGTTTTAACTCTGTGTAAGGTGGAAGCTTTAATAGTGAATGAATGGCCAGTGTTTGGCCAGAAACACCTTGTAGTTACAAGGGACAAGGAGATAGACATAAGGGACAGTAAGTAAGAAGGAATATAAAGAAAAGGAGGGACAGTTGAAGAAATGAAAATTTATACATTGTGTTGTTATAAGACAACCCAAGTGATTATATAAATAACAATATAAGGAAAACTCACACTGGTACACTAAGTATATTGGTCAATACACTTGTATTTTACCATTATGGGTTTTCTACACTGGGTCTTATTACACAAATGACATAGAAACAAATGTACAAAAGAAAATCAGAACTTTACATTTGTAATTAACAAAGTTCAAATAAAAAGTATCACTTAAACCCTGAACAGTAAAGAGGGAGTGAAAACATTTAATCACTCCTACAGGCTGATTTCTTAATGGCTTAGTAAAGTTGCAAATTGTCCATTAATAATTGACATTAAAATTCAACAATATTAAATGACTGATGCAATTAGTATTACAGAAACCTTAAGATCATCTTCTGATTGATTCTAACAAATTAATGGTTAATAAAAGCATGTGCTCAATTAGGACTACCTGATAATAACAGTACTAAAATATTTATCAAAGCTGATATTATTGATGATATAGGGAAGCTGAGGTAATATATGGATGGTTCTAAGGGGGTAGTACAGTGTTGGTAAATTTGTAGCAACTAATTACTCCCAAACTATTCCAAGCACCAGCCAACATTAGTTTTATTAATCTAGTCCTGTTTCCTGATATACTTTGAAGGAATCAATGTGCTCCAATGTACCAATTGTATACTATCTCCTTAACAGCACCAGTATTAGAGACCTAGTGTATGGATGGTGTGTAATATGTATGTGTAATGTGTATGATTTGACAGTAGTTATGTAAATCTATGTATGATTTGACAGTAGTTATGTAAAGCTATGTATGACTTGACAGTAGTTATGTAAAGCTATGTATGACTTGACAGTAGTTATGTAAAGCTATGTATGACTTGACAGTAGTTATGTAAAGCTATGTATGACTTGACAGTAGTTATGTAAAGCTATGTATAATAATAATAATAATAATAATAATAATAATACTTTATTGTTCATGTATACAATACATAAAAATTTGTTTTGTGTGTCTCCAGCTAAAAATATAATGAACAATCAAACATTACAATGCATAACACTCATACATACATACTATACCCAGTACACTTAATGGCCTCCCACATACCGTCATATTGGTATGTAAAAAATGGCTATCTTTCGTTCAGTGATCTAATGCTGTCTGGCACAAAAGATTTACAGTATCTGGAAGTCCTACAGTTCATTGACCTTAACCTTTTACCTGATGGCAATAGTTGATAGCTGCTGTTGAGAGGGTGTGAAGGGTCACTGGTGATTACTTCACATCTATGGAGTGAACTTTTCTTATAAATATCAGCTAAATTTGAGATGTTCTCTACTCCCAATTTCACACACTTTCGAATTATCCTAGTAAGTTTTCCCTTCACCTCTTTACTGCAACTACCATACCAACATGTGATTGAGAACGACAAAACAGACTGTATAATTGCAGAATAAAATAAGTTAGCAAT
Source organism: Petrolisthes cinctipes (assembly GCA_033782935.1). Lineage (NCBI taxonomy): Eukaryota > Metazoa > Arthropoda > Malacostraca > Decapoda > Porcellanidae > Petrolisthes > Petrolisthes cinctipes. The sequence continues at coordinate 89,481 of JAWQEG010003300.1, read as the reverse complement.
TCTGGTGTCAATTCTAAGTTTGCTAAGCTTCCGCACAAAGTACATCCTAGAGTTTAATTTCTTATATAATGCTTCTGCGTTTTGGTTAAAACAGAACTTGTTATCAATAATTGTACCAAGATACTTATACTCTGTGACTGATTCAACTAACTCTCCATTTATGTACAGGGGTGACTGAATGACTGGTGATATACTATAGTCTACTACCATTTCTTTTGTTTTCGTAACGTTAAGCTCTAGATAATGCTCACTACACCAAGTATTGAAACGCTGTACTTCTTCCCTGTAACTACTGTCATTATTTACACACAAACTTACAAGGGCAGTGTCATCGGCATACTTAAAAAAAAGAGAATTAGTGGCCTGGCAGCGACAATCACTAGTATACAGTGTAAATAAAATTGGAGATAACACACATCCCTGAGGAGCTCCTGTGTTTATGATTATGACTTCTGATTTTGTATCGAGACATTTAACATATTGTGGTCTGTTTGTTAAAAAATCGTTAATCCATAAAACAATTTTTGAGTTTACGTTCATGTTAATCAATTTCTTCATCATTATGTGAGACTTGATGGTGTTAAATGCACTCGAAAAGTCCACGAAGAGTATCTTGACAAAGTGTTTTGTACTAGGCTTGTTAGGTTTATCTAGAAATTTTAGGGCATAATCTGTTAAGCACAGGGCAGCATCCTCTACACATCTATTACTAGTATATGCAAATTGATAGGGATCCATGTATTGCTTAACCTGTTGACATAATACGTTTTTAACAATTTTCTCAAAACACTTCATAATAATAGAAGTTAAAGCTACAGGTCGGTAATCATTATTACAGGTAGGTGGAGATTTCTTTGGGACAGGGATAATTTCAGCTGTTTTCCAAATTACAGGTATACTACAACTATCTATTGACTGTTGGAACAATTTACATAAAATAGGAGATAATGGTTCTTTACATAACTTCAATAAACCTCCACTGATTCGGTCTGGTCCCGCAGATTTGCCAGGTTTAATGGCTTGTAAACTCTTAAGTACATCATTAACGTATGTATGACTTGACAGTAGTTATGTAAAGCTATGTATGACTTGACAGTAGTTATGTAAAGCTATGTATGACTTGACAGTAGTTATGTAAACCTATGTATGACTTGACAGTAGTTATGTAAATCTATGTATGACTTGACAGCAGTTTTGTATATTTTAATAAGAGTTCATTATGAAGTAAGAGCTGACCATTTTAACAACACTGAGTGGATAAAGGTTGAGGATGGATATAAATACCTTCTTACTAGTGATGACTGTTTTAACATCTGGGAAGAGTTCTTGGTACTTCTTCTTCCAGTCTTTATTCTCGTCCATGTAGTGGCAAGCTTGATTGATGACTTGAAGAGCCTCCTCTCCATTGCCCACTAACTGTATATCTTGAATAGTCTCCTTCATTTGTTCCATTCCATCTTGAGTTTCTTTCTTATAAACGTTTAATCTGCAGTCTTCCTGTTCCAGGAGGTCCAGGGCAAACTTGTGTTCTTTCACGAGGTCATTTAGGCTGTCTATATCTTCATTGTGCTCCTTCTTATATTTATCTATCTGTGTCCCATATTGATGCAGATGGGACTGTATGACTTCACGGTCTGCCACACCACTCTCCAAATTGGTCTTCTGTTCATCAATAATGTTCTTCAGTGAAGGTGTGATAGTGGTAAATGTGGCACCTGCTGGAGTACCAGGTTCCTTACTTGATGTAACTTCTTCAGTTGTGGTGACGTTTGTGGAGGGTATGAGTGCTTTCTGGTGCTTTAGGATCTCCTCAACGGTGTAGTTGATGGGAATTTTGTTGATTGTTGTAGTTCGGTGTTTCACCCGACATCTTGGACATCTCAGGACATTTGTTTCTAATATTTTACTTAAGCAGGATGTGCAGAAGGTGTGACCACAGGGGAGTGTGCGTGGCCGGCGCTCTGTGTCATCAAACAGAGTGAAACAAACGCCACACTCTAATGGGTTGTTCTGTGGTGAAAACATGTCATTGATTAGAACCAGTTTTACATACAACTCATTAAATAGAATACAGAACACACAAGTCAACAAACTTACTTAAGAGTTTAAAGTACACATTACCTTATAGATTAATAATGCAAAACAACACTCCACTCTCTAATGAATTTCCAGCTTTGTATTCCTTGTGAATATTATATTATAGTACATATATTATATAAAGTTACCTGTGGAAAACCTCCATCATTGCCTTCAGCCCCTGGAGCTGTAGGTTCCTGTTTGATACCTGTGTCCTTGGTGTCCATACCTGTGGGAGGAAGGTGGTTACATTGTTGGTAGTTCACATGTTACAGAAATGGAAGAGTGGATGGTATATATGAAGAGAATTCAAAGTCAAGCTGACTAACAACACACATACAACACAATAATTCCTCCCTCCCTTCCTATTATATTCAGAATGACTAAGACCACTCAATGGAAAAGAGTGGATGGTATGTATGAAGAGAATTCAAAGTCAGTCTGATTAACAACACACATACATCACACAATTCCTCCTTCCCTTATTATTATATTTAGAATGACTAAGAACACAACCAGCATCCAAAGGAATGTAAGTAACATAAAGACACAAAAATGAACACTTTTATATTGCCACAGTAAGTTCAACAGAAGATAACAAAAGTCACTCTGTCCAACTTCACATTAATATGTCAATAAATATGTTCTTTATCTCAACTACTTGATCATGTACTATATTCACTCTATCTAAAGACTTTTCCTCCTTCAAGAGGTTTGTGTAACATTATTTGAATATGGACAAGTTCTTTATTCTTTAAATTTCCTGGTACTACAACTAGTGGTTACTTTTCCCCTTGGTGTAACTTTATCTATAAACAAACGTGGTTATTATTGAGATACACACCACCTAAACCAAACCTGTGTGATATAAACACTGTCTTCTTAAGTTAAAGTTGGGACAAACTAACAATCTCAATTGGCCATGCCCCCTTTCCCTTCAGCACCATGGATAACAGAATATGTTCTCGTACCGGTCTCGATGCCGCCACTTGACATCCGACCACAGCACTGGTAACATCTATTATGTAATCTATTGAACAATAAAAGAATGTTTTAATACCTGTAGTTTTGCATTTATTTTGTGCAATTTCTCTCTTATCGAAGTATTTGAACACGTTAAGGACAATATTTCTAGCTTGACTTGGGGTATAGCTTGGGTTGGAGTATAGCTGAAAGTGGATTGGTGGACACCATGACCTTTCCTCCCCAAGCAGCCAGTAAAGCCCATATCCCACACAGCACGATGTGAGGTGACCGCGCCACGAATCAGCATGACTTGCAGAAAAAATTAAAAAATCTAATTATCGTGTAACATCGTGCAAAAAAATTCTGGAGTCGTAAAACATCGAGTGACAGTCTCGGGCGTATCGTGGTAGTCATGCATTTTTCCTGATTCATCCTGAAAAAAATGTGCACCCCAAATTTTTTTGCGCTCCATCGTTGAAGAAAACCATTACAAACCTATTGTATCACTATCAGTGTATATTTCTGTGATTGTCGTGTGGCATTCATATATTCGTTGCATGATCGTCGTATTCGTGGCTGTCAAATAACTGTACGACAATCCAGATAATAGCACAATAACCGACCGTAAGCCGAACGATGATGGAACGATAACATAACGAACCTACCACAACAATAACACAATATACCGGGGTCAATCACTATTGTAAATCGAGTCTTGGACGATAATAACATGATAAACACGATAATAAGTCGATAAAGGTACAACAACACTGCAACAAGTGGCCAGTTTATCGTTTAATGGCCTCGCAGGTGTCCGGAACAAGCTTGGAGATGGAATTGGCCCCCACACGGAAATTCAGAGCCATGCTTTTGTAGGCCTTCCCTGTGGCCATGAAGTGCAGTGTAATGGCCAAGCGTTGCCCTGGTTCCTCCAATTTGTGTCCTGTCTACTTATTCGAGGTATAATTCACTGCAATATTTCGTTGAAGATGGCGTGGTCGACCCGCAGGTAGTATCTGTAGGAATCAAGGTCATGTTCTTGGAGGTGTGGCAGAAGTTGGTGGTAGTGGCCATACTGTTCCCTCTGTGCAATCTACAACCTAACAAACCACCTACGTTGCTTCCTCCCTCGCTTCTTATTTTGTTGTTGGTCAATGTTGAGCAGGTGGGTTAACTAAAGTTGAATCTTGAGGTTGTTGATCGGCAGGTTATTCATTTCAAGTTCATCCGTGTAGTACTCATCGATGTCCTGCTGAGGAGGCGTGGGAATGGCCATGTGGCCAGGCATGTCCTGCAGGGGGGGCGTGGGAAGGGCCATGTTGCATGGGATGCAATGCTGTGATGTCGGTGGATGCTGCTCTGGAACTGTGATGGCTAGGTGTGGCCCTACAATTTATATACAGGTGTGAATTCCGGAAAAAAACGGTCGTGTCGCGCTCGTGATTGTCGGGCGGCATTCGTGTAATTCATTCAGTTGTCGTCCTGTGGTTGTCTGTTATCGTTGAATATCGTACTGTTATTGATGTACACTCTCCCGAAAAAGTATTGGCATTAAAACTAATGAACGAAAACGACAATAATCGTAGCATTATGGTACATTGCTTTGAAACCTTATAGATAATGGTATTCCTGCCGATCAGTTGCCAATTATGCATATTTGTATTGCTTCATGAGTCAAAGAAACTATAGTGGATGCAAATCAAAACATATTCGCATTTCTTCACCTATTAAATAAATTTAAAATATTATCGTAAGATTTGCCCCTTTCTAATGCTGAAAACTCAGCTAATCCACACGGCAGTTGCCGAATGGTATATAACGTTATCTCTCTTTTTATTTTATTTTTACTTTTTTTTATATACCTCTACCTCGGGACAGGAAGCCGTCAGTCGTTGCCTGAGACTGAGGCTCCGAGATTATCGAGTGAATCTCTGAGGTGTTGGTTGCTTCACATGTTTGTTTTTTATACGCGTCACTTTCTGGAGAGGGCAATGTCTGTTTGTGTTACTTTACAAAACCTTATTTAGAAGTATGAGAAGAAAAAGCATAAGCCTATTTGATCCTACCCTATGCTATAACTGCATTATATTTAAGACAAAATACTACAGTTACAGGGAATCTACTCAAAGATTCCTTTTTGGTTAAAATCCGATTTGGTAACTTTATTCTCTGGGTTATCATTCTCATTATATTCAATAATTCAGTAAATTCCACCTCCAAAACCATCAATCTTAAAATCACAACGCATATCTGTAAAAATGAAGTCAAAACTCTTATTCCACGACTTGCCTCATGCATGAATTATGTATGCTAGAGGATTTCACGTTAGTACAGAAATGAGAGTCAACTCATTGCCAGCAGGAATACCAACCCCACAGTACAGTCATACATGTAGCTACGATCTTTTCTCAGCAGGATCTAGCCAGCAATATCGATACTTTTTTGGGAGAGTGTACCTTCGGGTAACATCTTATCTTTATCATGTGGGTCATGTGGCCATCGTACTAGTGTCGTACTGGAATTGTGAAAAATGATTGATAACAACACGGTATATCGTCAGATGGTTGTCCTATAATCGTTGTAATCTTAGTAATATCGTGTGCCCATCTCACAGCTGTCGTGAGCCGTGGGATTCGTCGGTTATCATGCAAAAAGTGCAAGTCATGCTCAATCATGTGGCTTTCGCCTCTCATCGTGCTGTGTGGGATGCGGCACTAGCACGTATCCTTGACTCCCTTTGTTATATAGGCCTGGTAGACTGCTTGCATCTCCTCCAGCAGCAGCCAGTAAGGCACTAGCATGTGTCCTTGACTCCCCTTTGTTACATAGGCCTGGCAGACTGCTTGCATCTCCTTCAGCAGCCAGTAAGGCACTAGCACGTGTCCTTGACTCCCCTTTGTTACATAGGCCTGGCAGACTGCTTCCCGCCTTGTACCGTTAAAGTCTGTAGTTGTGTTGTAGGGACAGAGGTGTAGCAGGGCTAGGTGAGGGCGTGCGATGTCGAGGAGGGCTGGCGGGACGAGGAGGCGTGGCTAGTATGATGTGTATGATGGGTGGCAGTTCCTGAGGGAGACTCGAGATACATAATTCAATGGAGGCAGGTGTGGGTTGGGATTGTGGAGGATGGGGTACAGGTAGAGTAGGTTCAGGTATAGGGGAGGAAACGGGATGGGGAGGGGGAAGCATGGTAGTGAGCCTAGGAGTAGAAGGTTCAGCTTCAGCTAGGTCAGGCTCAGGTGTGGTGCCATTAGGAGGGAAGGCAGGATTGGGGTTAAGGGAGGAGATAGGTCCCTGGGGGTAAGGTGTGTCCGGGTGGGAAGAAGGTGGTGAGGTGGTGGGTGGGCTAGGGAGTGGAGGTGTGTTGGGGAGGGGGGAAGGTGGTGAGGTGATGGGTACCGAGATGGGGTCGGTGGTAGGCGTGGGTGGGCTTGGGGGTGTAGGTGCAAGACAAGTACAATAATGAACTTGACGTGAATCATTCCTATGTATTCTCCACATGGCATAACATCCCAAAGACTGATTATGTATTTTTGGATTCTCTACTTTCTCAAAGCAAGGACACTGACTTAGTAACATTACTAAATATGAACATACGTTCTGTACCCCGCAATTTACAACGTTTTGTTGACTCTGTGTTAGAACATACTGATATTAAGTTTGATATTCTAGGATTTACAGAAACTAGACTCGACGCTGACCTTATTAATTTATACCAACTATCAGGATACAACCTGTTTACTAAGTGTAGAGATAGACACGGTGGAGGCGTGGCAATGTATATTTCTATTGACCATCATTCTACCATATCTGATGATTTTTGCCTTTTAGAGTCTTTTATAGAATGCTTAGGTGTAGAATGTACTAATGATCATAGAAGATATCTATTTATGTGTGTATATAGACCCCCTAGTGGTAATGTAAGTGACTTTCTAAAAGCACTGAGTGAAATACTTGCTACAGCAAATGATAAAAAGTACTCTAGCACTTACGTGTTTGGTGACTTAAACTTAGATTTGTTAAATTACGACAACGCCCATGTATTTGAGTTTATTAACATAATGTTTAGCTATTCATTATTTCCACTAATTACAAGACCAACCAGGATAACAGATACAACCGCCTCACTGATTGACCACATCTGGGCCTCAAACGTTGAACCAAATACTAGCAATTACATAATCAATACAGACATCACGGATCATTTCCCAGTTGTTTCCCAATTTAAATCTTATTCTCCAAGGCAGTCTCGGCCAATACATGTAATTAGAAGAATCGTATCACAATCGTCATTAAACAACTTTAGTACAAATCTTTCACAGCTCAACTGGACTGATATTCTCGAGTTAGATGGCCCGAACATAGCATTCAATACATTTTTTCAAAAATTTGACAAATTGTTTCAAAAACATTTTCCAGAAAAAAAAATTATCATAACTAACAAAATGGAACGAAGCCCATACGTTACACGAGCCCTAAGAAATAGCATTAAAGAAAAACATAGACTAGAGAGACTTTCACACAAATGGCCTCTAACATTTAAGGAAAAATATAAGCAATACAGAAACAAGCTAACCACAGTGTTAAGAGAAGCTAAAAATAACTATTACAAACAACAATTAAACGACAATCAGGGAGATCCAAAAGCTCATTGGAAATCCATCAACTCCATACTTGGTAAAAACCCGAGTACAAATCATAATCATGAAATTGTATTAAAACCATGTAACCTTGATATCTCAAACAAATTTAATGACCATTTTCTAAAGACAGATGAACATAACTATATACATGACAGCAATCACCTGAGGTATCTCAACAATCCTCCAGCCTTTTCCATGTATTTACCTCCTGCAAGCCCCACTGAAATTGAAGGTTATCTGTGTGCACTTAAAACTAGCACTCCTGGATATGACGATATATCTCCAAAAATATTAAAGCACACGTCAACTTTAGTCTCCACTCCATTAAGCCACATAATCAATCTCTCATTAAGAGAAGGAATTTTTCCAAACAGACTTAAAAAAGCCAAAGTAATTCCCATACACAAGACAGGAAGTAAGAGTGATATTAATAATTACCGACCAATTTCAATATTGCCAGCTTTTAGCAAGATCTTCGAAAAAGTAATCACAACCCGTTTGACAGATTATTTAGAAAAAAACAACTTGCTCTCCGAATGTCAACACGGTTTTCGGGCTAAACACTCAACAGAATCTGCCATTATACAGTTCACCAATAATGTATACAAGTATCTGGAAAAAAAACATCATGTAGTTGGAATATTTATAGATCTATCTAAAGCATTTGATTCCTTAAACCATCGTATTTTACTTGAAAAATTAGAACATTACGGCATTAGAGGTGTACCACTGCAACTTTTTGGAAGTTATTTAAGCAATAGGTCACAGTCTGTGTACTGCAATGGAAATTACTCAACTTCAAAGTTTTTATCTCAAGGAGTACCACAGGGCTCACTTCTGGGACCAATACTTTTTCTTTTATATATTAATGATATTGTCAATGCTAGCTCTAAGTTTCAATACACTATATATGCTGATGACACTAATCTATTATTAGCTGATAGGGATGTACTTAGCTTACACAGAAGTTTATCTACAGAATTACATTTCATCAATCAATGGATACAAATAAATAAACTAAAGCTAAACATATCCAAAACTAACTACATCCTATTTCAGAACCGTTCTTTAGATTATCATCTGCCTCCCGTATTGCTAGAAGGTGAAATTCTGAAGAATGTTTCTCATACAAAATTCCTTGGCGTTGTTATTGACAAAAATTTAAATTGGAATTATCAGATAAACAATGTATACCTTAAATTATCTAGAATGTGTGGCATATTGTACAAGATACGTAATCATCTCACAACTGAAGCTATGCTAAGTGTTTATTATACGCTGTGTTATCCTCATCTCATCTACTGTGTGTCAGTATGGGCCTGTACCTGGCCATCCTTCCTCACCAAATTAAAAATAGTACAAAATAAAATTTTAAGATGTATATTTTATTTAGGAAAATTTGAATGTACAGCAACTATATACTCAGAACACAAGCTTCTTAGTTTCTACTCCATCCACAAATGTTTTCTTCTCTTATTTATCTTTAAAAATATAAGGTACCAACAGGGAACCCCTGTATTCAAATTCTTAGAAACCTCATACAGAACTAGAAATAATAGCTTTAATCTAGTATGTCCGCAATATCGCACAACTCTTTTCAAATACAGTATCTTCTATTTTGGTCCTAAATTATGGAACAGTCTACCAAATGATATAAATGCTCTATGTAACTCTAATAGTATCCTTCAATTCAAAATGAAAATGAAAAAACATTTACTTACTCTACAAAACTTATAATGTGATAATAATTACCCAATAATATATGTCCTGTATTATTATGTGGTGTATGTGTTGACACCATATATGTTCTTCTCATACTGTTATGTGTTATATGTATATTGAACTGATGCTCTTCACCCAATCAAATGAATGTTAAAAACATATCTGTCAGGGAGCCTTGGCTCGACAGATATTGCCTATATCTGTATTCATGTTATATATTGTTTATTTATGCAGTTCTTGTGGCAATAAACTTTACTTTACTTACTTACTTTACTTACTAGGTAGTAGGGTGGGAGGAGTTGATGTGGCAGTTGAAGGAAGGGTAGAAATGGTAGGGTGGATGATTTGAGGTGTAGGAGTAGGCGCGTGAGTCATGTGTGAGTGTAGGATGTCGGTAGTGGGAGCGTGGGTAGGTAGGGTGGCATGTGGGTGAGGTATGGGGTATGTCGAAGGGGTTGTAGGTGAGTGTGTAGGTCTGTATGGTGTTGCGTAAGGTGCAGGCAGAAGCTGTGGCCGATGTGATGAGGGCAGTATATGGGGTGAGTTTGAGGCGTGGTGAATGGGCAGAGTGGTGCGCGTATGCGTGGGTGTTGCTGGATGCATGTGGGCTGGAGTAAGTGGCACGGAGTGGGCAGGTTTTACCCGCTCCCAGGATGTGACATAAGGCTTACTGTGTACCTATAGCATAACCGTTGGTGTCCGCCCTGGAGAGTACGGGATGTGGGCCACTGTACACCTGCTGGAGTGGAGCGCGGTGGGAGTCTGTGAGTAGGAGTAATGAAGGAGCGATGTTGAGATTAGGTGGTAAATACGTGTGCCTTGTTTTTCGGTGCGTAGGTGTAGGTGCGTCGTTCGCGACAGCGCATTTGAGGGCGTAAAGGAAGCTGAGGCTGGATGTGTCAGTCTCCGGAGACATGAGCTGGCCAGGCAGACGTCGGTCCTCGCCGATGACGAGCTCTGCTGGTGAATGTTTGAGGTCCTCCTTCAGCATAGTCCGGATGGTAAGGAGGATGAGAGGAAGCACGTCAGCCCATTGATCCGGCTGGAGTGCTCGGAACGCATCCTTCAAGCGGTGATGAAATCTCTCGACCATCCCGTTGCTTGCAGGGTGGTACGCAGTAGTTCATTGTTGGCGCATCCCCAATAATGTGAGCATGTACTGCCAAGCCTTGGACTCAAACTGTGTGCCTTCGTCAGTGATGATAACTGCTGGGGGACCAAAGTTAGACACTCAGTTGCTGATGAAGTGGCAGGCGGTGCCTTCAGCTGTGATGTCACACATCAGAATGGCCATATACCACTGTGTCATCCTATCCACACATGTCAGGAGATACCGGTACCCTCGGGAGGAGGGGAGAGGGCCAACGATATCGACGTGCACCTTGTGAAATCTGCTAGAAGGAACGGTGATCTCGTATAATGGTGGGCGTGTATGTCGCTCCACATTCGCGCGTTGACAGGGGATGCAAGCTGACACCCAATCCTTGACTTGCTTCCTCATTCCCGGCCAGACTGCCCGTCGACTAATAAGGCGAAGTGTACAGCCACTCACCAAAGTTTCTGTACCCCCTCAGTGGAAGTCAGGGTCAGAGAGAGGGTAGGTAAACAGACGGTAGCCACCACAGTGTTGTCAACTCTATCAATGATAGTATTCCCGAACTACGAGTTGTGAGCTCCATTTGAAGCATTCACTGATGGGAGGGAGAGTCAGAAAGGGGGATAAGTGGAAGGTATAGTTCTCAATCTCCACATCCTGTCTGCTTAAATATGTGCTTTATTATTTTGATAAACTTAAAAATAGTTTAGTTCTACTTTGTTATTGTAGTTATTATAATCATTATCATCATATGTTGTCGTGCCAAAACCGTATCCACTTTAGGGCAGTGTTATTTGCTTCCTTTTTATGACTGGTTTAAGAACGGCTTTGTGCGTTGTGTAACAATTGATCTCCGAAGATTAACAGGGGCACCACGGGGATTTTTGCTACTTGCCCCCAATAATTATGATAAAATAATACAATTGAATACCTATGCACATAATATGGTGTGAGACTGCTGCGATCTCCTTTATGTCATATAGACAAACAAAAATAACTCGTGTGTATTCCAGCACATAGAGTATAATATCGTATCTACAGTATGATATCCTGCTTGTTTCTGAAGGCTTGGCTGGCCCTGATAACTGTGGACTTCTCAAATACTTGACATGGAGTAAACCTCACATTCTTCTTTTATGTGATGAAGCAACAGCTGTATGAACTTTATTATCTCCCAGTATTTCTTATATTTATTGTTTTCATTTTAGAACACATGTAAGGCCACAGGGTATTGATTATTGTTTGATATTGTTAAACATTTATTATACAGTTCATTACAGGGAATTCGTATAGACCGAAGGGCGTGGTTATGGCAGTTTTCTTGATATCCTCCTCTGCCACAGGGATTAGGTGGAAAACCCTGACGAGGTCTATTTTAGAAAACACTGTACATCTTTGAAGCTTCGAGTAAAAGTCAAGGACATGCGGAATGGGATATCTGTCGGGGATAGTAACTGCATTGAGGGCCTTGTAATCCCCGCATGCCCTCCATTTTCCTTCCTGCTCTTTGGGTACCATGTGTAGGGGTGACGCCCATGTGCTGTCAGATGGTCTGGTTACACCTTGTTTGATCATCACATGGAATTCCCATTGGGCAGCTCCTAGTCGTTCTGGGGGCATACATCGACGTTTTGCAAAAACCGGGGGGCCCATCGTTGTAATTGTGTGACAAATACCTGTGTCCTTGATTCGTGGAGAAGGCTCCAAAGAGTGTAGGAGTGGAAAGTCGTGAAGAATGTTATCGTTAGTGCTGGATTGTGTGATGTGTGTAGTGGTAGGTGTTGTGCGACGGCAGTGTCTGGTAGGAATAGTAGCTCCTGAAGGTTGGTGTATGAGTCTGTTACGTTTGGTGTCTATCAGCAAGTCATGTACCGTGAGGAAATCCAGACCCAGTATCGGTGCTTAGACGTCCGCCACGACAAGGGACCAGACCACTCCTTGTTCCATAGATGGCGATAGGAGATTGGTTTGCTGTGAGGAGGTCATAAACGGTAGAAGCCTGTCTCTTGTGGTCCTTTTCCATGGGAGGTACTATGCTAACTTCGGAGCCCGAGTCAATAAGAAAGGTGTCTCCTGACTCGAGGTCCTCTACCCATAGGAGGGTACAAGTGTTACTGTGTGGGGGCAAACATGTACCTGCGGGAGGAAGTTCAGGAGGCGTGAGGGGGGCCATACATGTGTGGACGTGGGAAGATGAACATCGTGTAGGGTCCAGGTGTGGTTGACGGGTGGTCGTGGTATCGGAGGTGGCTTGGACGAGGTCATCCCGGAAGTTCAAGGGTGTGTGTCCGAATAGGGGCTTGCCACGGGTATCAGCGTGTCGTAGCGTGGTGTGTGAAACGTGCAGCAGAGGCGTATAAGTGGCATAGCAGCGCGGGTAGAGGGGCAGTCCTGTCGGTTAGGGAGGCCACGTGTTGCCTCGTGGGAAGGGTAGTCGTCGTTTCTGGTGCGTTGAGGCGAGGGTACATCTGTTGAGGGCCTGGGGAATTGGGTAGGATGTGGGGCGGTGACTTATTGGGCGTATTCTTGCCACCGCCTCACTTGTTTCACTGGTTGGTGTGGGGCGACTGGCGGGTGTCAGGGGACGCTCGATGGCAAGGTGGGCGGCAATTACAAGCGAAAGTGCTGAAACGTTGGCGGTAGTAGCAAAGTTGTGTGAGTGGAGTGTTACTATTGTGATGATGGGATGTTGGTTTGAAATGTTGAGGTTGTGTTTTGTGATGTAGGGTATTGTGGTAAAGATGGGAGAATTCGTGTAGTTGGGGTGAAGTGTTGCTGGTAATACAGGTGGTTGTGATGGGGATGAGTACTGAGGAAGGGAAGACCTGATTGGGCGTAACTGTTCGGGTGATGCTGCTGCGTAACCGGTTGGTGAGAATGAGTGGAGGCTTGTGTGTGAAGTTGATGATGTGGGTAGGTGGGAACGTGTTGTGAAATAGGCATATGTTGCTGGGACACTGTAGAGCTGGGGTGGTATTGTTGAGCCGAGAGTGATATGCAATGAAACAGAGGACAGGAGTAAAACAGAGCAAGAGTAAGAAAGACAGCAAAAGTGGGTATACTAACGGGGACAAAAATTATGTTAAGGCAAAATTGGGTGGGATAAAACACTGGGGAATGTGAGCACAATACGAATGCAAGCAAAAATTGGAATTAGGGAAGTGTATGTGTAAGGGGTACCTTAGCAGTGAAGCGAAGAGGTCGAAGTAGGTGAAGTGGTGATGTGAAGCGTAGCTGCAGGGCTGCTGGGAATGTCAGAGGTGGCGTGGTGAAGAGGTTGAAGTGCATGTAGTGTGGTGGAACTTGCGTGCATGTATGTATTACCTTGCACCAGTGTAACAGAGTTGTAAAGCCGGGTGTCACCAATTCATTAGTAAGGAAGCCCTTATGTTTCTACCCAGGTGAACAGACTCCAGAATACAAGGTACAGTTTATTGGTAATACAAGGAAATGCAGTACATGTAGGTATAGGGAAGGCCAGCCTGTCGTGCAGCGTCGTGGAGAGTCGGTAGTTGCAGTGGACAGTCTGTAGTTGTGTAAAGCAGGAACACCATATGTGATCGAAGCGGAAACACGTGAGTATGCAAGTGTGTGATGATAGCGAGAGCAGGGCTGGTCCTTCTTGTACTGTAGCTAGCAGGATAGTCTCTTGTCTGGCCGTAGCGCGGCCCTTTTATTCAGGTGACTATGTGCCCCGGATGTAGCATTGTCACGTGACCCAGCACGTCCACAGATGTGCTGCACCCAGATGATTCATACCTGGGACAAGGTGTGGAGGCTGGCGCCAGAGTCACAAGGGGGGATTAAGCCACGACAGAGGAAGGGATTAGGGTATTCGCCAGACCGTGGGATGGCTGAGGCCGAGGAGTGCACAAAGGAATAAGGAGTGGTGCACAAGTACATGGCAGAATAAGGAGTGGTGTACAAGCACATGGCAGAATAAGGAGTGGTGCACAAGTACATGGCGCCACTACACTGTAAACTTGTGACGAAGCGAAAATTAGTAATTAGTGTACTCAAATATAGTTATTAATTATCGATCGTATTACAGATACCGCTGCCAGTGGTATGAGTACAGTCTGGAGGGGGCATAGCCTATTGAGATTGTTAGTTTGTCCCGACTTAAGTAGCCACCACCCAGATGGTACAACTTGGCTTATGGACCCTGTATATAATATATACATTATAACTAACCTAACCTCACCTCACCTACTCTTAAATAAATGTATATGAATAACTTACCTTAAACTTCTGTAGAATAGACTTGAAGCAACTGCTTTGAGGAAGTGTTGAACCACAGTAAGACGGTCTAGATGGACACAACAAGAGATATATTGTTTTAATAATGACAGACTTCAGCAACTGACATAATAATCATATAACATACAAGAATAATTACTATATACATATTAATGAGCTTTCCACCTGATTATCAAACTTGGGAACTTTAGATATGAGACCCAGGCACTACCACTGTACAATACATTATTGTGTGTTTATATATGAATTGATTTCATACAGTAACTCACGACACTGAAGAAAATATTAACTGCAGAATATATTTTTGGTAGAGTGGAGGGTAATTGATTCTTCCAAACAATCCCAGGCAATAAATCACCTCAGTGTTTCTAATAAAGAATCTGTTTCATATAATAGTTTGAAAGATTCAGTAGCACTCCAATTTATCATCAGAAGTTTCTTCCTCTAAATGCATCTTGTCCTGCTTGTAACCCACCAATGATGGAAGAGGTAACATCTGTGTAATATCAGTATCTACATTAGGTTACCAAAGTTCTCAACACTATTTAAGGCTGCTCACACTTGGCTGAATTGATCAATGAACTCACACGAATTAGGAACTGAATTAACTACACACAATAATCGTGGTTGTATGTAAGAAACACAAACAGCATTCACAGGTTACATGTTGCTGAAACAACCCTGTTGCTATGTGCATATTAAGATTATGGGTCATACTGGCAAACTACTGTCAGGCTAAGTGTGAATTATCCCCATAACTGTGGGTAACCACATAATTCAACGGGTCCTGGAGTGATGGCGTCTACGTCGTGGGACCACTCCCCAGGGCTCCCAACAAAGGAAGCTATGGGGGCCAAACCTCCACAAAATCCACCCACCCCCATCAAGGAGGTGCTAGTTCCTGGGAATGACTTCGGTCACCCAGGCAATTACCACACCCCTCGCACAACACACACAATTACACATTTTTCCACCACCGAGAAATGATCCTCCAGCTGTCATTTCTCGGTTTCTCCGAGCCAGAGACACTGAGAGCAACTCAGGACCCACCAACAAACACACACGTCCAACATGCCCAAAACCCAACAAACAGACAACGGGCTCAGTTCAATGCAACCCCTGCAGAAACTGGACCCACCCTACAAATATAACATCTGCCTCCAAACAACACTACACAAACACATAGACTTGTCCTCCATCACCCACACCATCACTCCTACCCCCACCACCCTTACTCCCAACACCATCACCCACACTGCCACCACCATCTCCAACCCCGCCAAAGACTCCCCCTCCCCACCCCAATGCAGCAACACACAACACACATCGCACCCACAACATAAATATACTCCAGATGAACATCGATGGCATTAGCACAAAAAAGCAAGAACTTACACACTTCATCATACAACACAACATACATATTGCCATTGTACAAGAAACCAGATTACATAACACACACAAAACACCTACATTCCCCAACTACACCACCATCAGATAAGACCGGGCCAACGGCAATGGCGGCTGACTCATCACTCTAGTCCACAAATCCATTAACTATACAGAAACCAGTGCACATCTCAATTCCCTTCTCCCACACCACGACACCATCACAGAAATTCAGGCCATCAAAGCATGCACTGGCAAAACAACAAGCACAACACTAGCCATCGTATATATCCCCCCTCACACCAGCCCAACAGTTCCCCATAACTTCACCCTCCAGCTACAACAAATCACCAGCCAACCTAACCTAATGCCAAGACATCGGCCTGATATGTCAACAACCCAGACACAAACAGAGGAGTTGAAATCCTCTCCCAAATAGACAACCTCATCACACTAAGCAACACACACCAACACACCCATATCCCTCACCAAGCCCTCTTCCAACCATCATCACCCGACATCACCTGTTGCTCCCCCAACCTAGCACCCAGAACATCGTGGAGGGTGGTCAACACTCTTGGCTCCGACCTCCTCCCAATCATCATAACAACCAAATCAAGAATCACCCCAGCTGACCACAGACACACATACACTAACTACACTAAGGCCAACTGGAACATCTTCACTACAGATACAGAAGATAACATTGAAAAACTGAACAGTACACCGATCGCAGACATTAATACTACTCTACAAACATTCAACACAATCATACAAGCTGCAAACAACAAACACATCCTTAGAGGCAACAGAAGAAAACACAACCCCAACTGTACAACAGAAATTCAAGGCCTCATCAGGCAACGAGACACACTCAAACACTCACCCCCAACTCCACTCACACATCACACAGTACACCAAATACAAGCACTAAGCACACAAATAAACAACAAAATCAAAGAACAGAGAACACTAAATTGGCAAAGGTTTGTCAACACACTTGATCACAAACAAACACCAGAAAACTTTACAAAACACTAAACAACATCACACTATCCAACAGCAACACTACACAATCACATATAGCCATCACAACAACAGACACTATACCCTCAAATAAACAACAAGCAAACACCCTCATCCAGTACTTTTCTCACATCAGCCACCTTCACCCGCACCCTGAAGACCGACGAGTAATCAGACGCAAGAGATGCTTCCCCACTGATTCAGTCCATACACCATTCACAAACCATCAAACAAACCACATCATCCACAACCTCAAACACTCACCTGCCTGTGGTCCAGACAACATCAGTAACATTCACCATAAAAACCTAAGACCACAAGGCATACAAACACTCACTAACATAGCAAACTACAGCTACTCACACAACACAATACCCAATGCCTGGAAACAATAAAACATCATCACTATCCCCAAACTCAACAAACACCCCACACTACCCTCATCACTTCATCCCATCACCCTCCTTTACACCCCCTCCAAAGTTACTGAACGCCTCATCATCAGCCAAATCACACCACACATTCCCCTTGCATCCTCACAACATGGTTTCAAACCACTACATTCAACAAACACTCTTCTTACAGACCTCACACAGAGAATTTATGGTGGCATCAACTCAGATAGACCCCCACATAGAACACTCCTAGTTACACTGGACATTAGTAAAGCATTTGATGCCATTCCCCACCACAACCTTACAAACAAAATATACAACACAAATATGCACAACAATACAAAAAGATGGCTGGCCAGCTTCTTGGGAGGAAGAACAGCCCATGTTATACATGCTGGTCAGTCATCTAACATAAAAAGTTTCACCAACGGCATCCCCCAAGGCTCTGTATTGTCACCCATCTTACACCATAAAACCAAAATCCTCAAGATTAAAGGACCACCTTAACATGAGAGGCACACAAACACTTGCTGCAGCCTCCAGAAACCTACGCCACCCACTACACTACATGGCAAAACACCGAGGGATGCCAAGAAACATCAAAACAACACCCAGTACACAATACCATACACAAATACTATCATCTCTTACACCATGCCCACCCCAATGTCCCCAAACCAGTCTCCAAAAACACATCCATATTCAAAACACCCACCAATCCATCAAAAAATTTAAGAACTGTTCCCTGCTGCATGCACGACCCCTTGACATTCACCCATCAGAATCCTCCCTTCCCCGTGAGAACAGAGTCTACCTGGCCAAGCTGCGAAGCGGCCATCATCCGGCCCTTTTGACATATCAAAATAAACTAGATGGAGCCATCGCAGACACCTGCCCAGGATGCAACACAGCACCCCATTCTATTAAACACATTATGGAAGACTGCAACACACACAACGACACTCACCAACAACACAAAATACACTCACTGAGGGCATTGTGGGAAAGCCCGGTTCAAGCCATAGCCTTCCTCAAAAGCTCGGGGCTGCTCGGTCAGACAGCTTGAGGAACTTCAATAACAACAACATAATTCAACAGCACCAACAAGTGTGGAGGACCGTTAGTGACAACATAATTCAACACCACCAACAAGTGTGGAGTACCAACTGGAACTAAGTGTGAGATAACTCTGAGGGGTGAGATGATGGAGGAAATGAAGGAGTTGAGTAGGCACTTGTTTTATATATACTCACTAACCCCAATAACTTAAGGGGAGGAGCCTGGTAATTAGAAGTTTTGGAATGATGGAAAACAACATTTAGAAGGGAATTTTCTTTCATTTAGTACTCATGACCCGCCATACATGTTTTATTTTGGAAATCCTGAGCCAAGCTGCAGCAAAACTTGGCTTGGGTTTACCAATTTTAATCAAGGACAACATCTGCATCCGCGGTTTGAGAATGAAGATACAGTATTACTCTGTAAAAATTGGTATATTGTACAAAACTAATATATATATATATATATATATATATATATATATATATATATATATATATATATATATATATATATATATATATATATATATATATATATATATATATATATATATATATATATATATATATATATATATATATATATATATATATATTATCATTTAAACAAACGAGGTTGAAGGATATGGCTTGTTCTGCATTTATGAGTTTTTTATTTATGCTTTCAATGGATCTAACAATTTTTCTTAAATCTTCACTTAGATGGTGGATAAGTGAGGCAAATGTTGAGTTGTTGGGGGAGGTCGACGTTTCGTCCAGTACATAGGACATCTTCTGGGAGAAGTGGTGATTCTGGGTGGGTGAGCGGTATTTATCCAATTTCCGTATGTGGGGTGGGCGGGGCCACCATGTCAGCAGCCTAGTGATTGGTGGATGGGGGGTGGCTTCTGATTCTGGCGCTGCGTCTGAGTTGTTGGTTGGTTGTGGGTAAGATGTTAGATGCTTGTGGTGGGTCAGTAGGTGTTGGAGGTGTGGTGGGTATCCTGACGGTGCTGGTGATGTGTCGTTTTCTCGACGTCCAGGGAGGCGATGATGTGGTTGCCTACTTTAGGGGAATCACGGAGAATTTGGAGAAAATCTGTGGCTGAGTTGAGGCTGTATTTGCTGGGCACGTAAGGTGAAAGCAAGGTATTGAGAGACTTGGCCAGTTGGTAGGTTGCAGTCGGGATCTGGGAGATGATAGGCCTGAGGGGGTTGCCAGGTTTGTGGGTTTTCACAGTGCCGTAGGCGTATCCAGGTGCATATTCTCCAATAAGTTTATTCAGGTGGATCCCTCCAGCTTTAGCGTTGATGGCAGAGATGGTGGTGTTGGCCCTTCGCTTGATGTCGTTGGTGGGGTTGCGTGTTATTCTTTTGAATTTGATGGTGTTAGAGACGTCTGTGTTGGAATATCTATTGTTTACCAGGACTTGGGTGAGACGCTCTAGTTCCTGGTGTGTGTATCTCCAGCTGGTGCAGTGAGAGAGAGCCCTCCTGACGTAGGATGAGATGGTGGATAGGAGGTATCTCTTGGGGCATTCACTGTCACCATTTAGGCACCGTCCGTTGTTGGTGGACTTTGTGTACACTGTGGTTTGGAAGTCTGAGTTATGGTGGGCAACCAAGAGGTCCAGGAAGGGTAGTTTGCCATCCGTTGATTTTTCGTAGGTGAAGTTCAGACCAGACGAGGAGATAAACCGTTGTTGTAGTAGTAGTAGCTCGTCTAGGTCCTTCACCTGAACAAAAATGTCGTCAACATACCGACAGTATATCGATGGGCGATTACATTTGAGAAGATCCTCTTCAACATTACCCATGAAGAATTTAGCGAAGAGGACCCCCAGAGGGCTACCCATCCCTATACCGTCAATCTGTTGGTACATATTGCAACGTGGGCAAATAAATGGAGCTTCCTTGGTGTAGAGTTCGAGTAGAGTCTTGAGGCACGTCTTGGGGATGTCCAGTCGTGGGAGGTGAAGATTTAAGAAAAATTGTTAGATCCATTGAAAGCATAAATAAAAAACTCATAAATGCAGAACAAGCCATATCCTTCAACCTCGTTTGTTTAAAAGATAATATACTCCCTGGCTATACCAACATAAAACTACACAACGAGAATGCCAGAAACAGGAACAGCACTCTACAGTTTCGTGAAGAACTGGTAAGAGAAGAAATTTCTGAGAAAAAAGAAACTACAAAGCAACTAAGAACACAACGAGATGCTCTCATCCACCTGTGGGAAGATGGAACCACTACTGAAAACCTAAGACTACTAATCAACAGTAAACTACAGCTCCTCGGGGAACAACACCGACGCAAGACAGAGAATGTAGCCACCAAGAAACTATCACACCTATATGGAGGCAATATCAAGTTGCCTCAACCATCCCCAGGATATGTCAACCTCACCGACACCACACTCACCCCAGACCAACAGGACCTTCTCAACATGGGACTAAACTGTCACTACATGACTAAACCAAAACCACACCGGAAACGACTGGAGATTAAGATCCTCTTAGGTGACATCCACCAACTAGAGAAAAACGGGAAAATTACCACCTCTACCGCACTTCAACCAACTCTACTTGCTGAAGCAGCCAAGACGAGGGGAGTGTACCACAGCAAACTCCTGAATAAGAACCACTTCCTTGCCTCGAAATAGCTACGAGATAACCCGGACATCATCATTCGACGTGCAGATAAGGCCTCCTCTTTAGTTGTCCATGGGAGAGAGGAATACCTACAGAAAATGGAAAACATACTAAGTGACACCAGTAAATTCAAAAGAATAACACGCAACCCCACCAACGACATCAAGCGAAGGGCCAACACCACCATCTCTGCCATCAACGCTAAAGCTGGAGGGATCCACCTGAATAAACTTATTGGAGAATATGCACCTGGATACGCCTACGGCACTGTGAAAACCCACAAACCTGGCAACCCCCTCAGGCCTATCATCTCCCAGATCCCGACTGCAACCTACCAACTGGCCAAGTCTCTCAATACCTTGCTTTCACCTTACGTGCCCAGCAAATACAGCCTCAACTCAGCCACAGATTTTCTCCAAATTCTCCGTGATTCCCCTAAAGTAGGCAACCACATCATCGCCTCCCTGGACGTCGAAAGTTTGTTTACTAATGTACCTGTGGATAAAACCATAGACTTCATCCTCCACCGAGTTTACCCTTCCTGGACCTCTTGGTTGCCCACCATAACTCAGACTTCCAAACCACAGTGTACACAAAGTCCACCAACAACGGACAGTGTCTAAATGGTGACAGTGAATGCCCCAAGAGATACCTCCTATCCACCATCTCATCCTACGTCAGGAGGGCTCTCTCTCACTGCACCAGCTGGAGATACACACACCAGGAACTAGAGCGTCTCGCCCAAGTCCTGGTAAACAATGGATATTCCAACACAGACGTCGCTAACACCATCAAATTCCAGCTAGAAAAATGGTACGAAGTTAATTCCCCAACCAAACCCAACAGTGACATCAGACTATACTACCGCAATTACATGTCCACCAACTACAAGACTGACGAGACCATACTAAGGGACATACTAAATAAGAATGTCAACCCCACCAACCCAGACAGCGAGATCAAACTAGTAATTTACTACAAGTCTCCAAAAACCTCGAACCTAACCCTACACAACCGACCTACTACCTCCAAGAGCCCGATGAACAGCGACCACGTGATTTACCAACACACCTGTAACAGTGTGGACTGTGAGCCTCACCACTATGTTGGTAAAACACAAACATCACTGTCTCGTCGGCTCACCATGCACCTCCAGTCAGGATCTATAAAAGACCACTACAGTACCCACGACAACCAAGCTCTGACACGAGACAAACTAGTAAATAATACCACCATATTAGACAAAGAAACAGACAGCAGACGACTCTCCTACCTAGAAGCAATTTACATAGAAACCCTACCACCTTCTATAAACAACCAGACACAAGACCTCCAAATACTGCCCTCCAGAAAACGACACATCACCAGCACCGTCAGGATACCCACCACACCTCCAACACCTACTGACCCACCACAAGCATCTAACATCTTACCCACAACCAACCAACAACTCAGACGCAGCGCCAGAATCAGAAGCCACCCCCCATCCACCAATCACTAGGCTGCTGACATGGTGGCCCCGCCCACCCCACATACGGAAATTGGATAAATACCGCTCACCCACCCAGAATCACCACTTCTCCCAGAAGATGTCCTATGTACTGGACGAAACGTCGACCTCCCCCAACAACTCAACATTTGCCTCACTTATCCACCATCTAAGTGAAGATTTAAGAAAAATTGTTAGATCCATTGAAAGCATAAATAAAAAACTCATAAATGCAGAACAAGCCATATCCTTCAACCTCGTTTGTTTAAATGATAATATACTCCCTGGCTATACCAACATATATATATATATATATATATATATATATATATATATATATATATATATATATATATATATATATATATATATATATATATATATATATATATATATATATATATATATATATATATATATTGAAAGATATGGTTTGTTCTGCATTTAATGGGAGTGGAATACCTACAGAAAATGGACAACATACTAAATGACACCAGTAAATTCGAAAGAATAACACGCAACCCCACCAACAACACCAAGCGAAGGGCCAACACCACCATCTCTGTCATCAACGCTAAAGCTGGAGGGATCCACCTGAATAAACTTATTGGAGAATATGCACCCGGATACGCCTACGGCACTGTGAAAACCCACAAACCTGGCAACCCCCTCAGGCCTATCATCTCCCAGATCTCGACTAAAACCTTCCAACTGGCCAAATCTCTCAACACCTTGCTTTCACCTTACGTGCCCAGCTAATACAGCCTCAACTCAGCCACAGATTTTCTCCAAATTCTCCGTGATTCCCCTAAAGTAGGCAACCACATCATCGCCTCCCTGGACGTTGAGAGTTTGTTTACTAATGTACCTGGGGATAAAACTATGGACTTCATCCTCCACCGGATTTACGAACACCCAGACCTCCCATGACTGGACATCCCCAAGACCTGCCTCAAGACTCTACTCGAACTCTGCACCAAGGAAGCTCCATGTATTTGCTCCCGTGGCAATATGTACCAACAGATTGACGGTATAGCGATGGGTAGCCCCCTGGGGGTCCTCTTCGCTAACTTCTTCATGGGTAATGTTGAAGAGGATCTTCTCAAGTGTAATCGCCCATCGATATACTGTCGGTATGTTGACGACATTTTTGTTCAGGTGAAGGACCTAGACGAGCTACTACTACTGCAACAACGGTTTATCTCCTCGTCTGGTCTGAACTTCACCTACGAAAAATCAATGGATGGCAAACTACCCTTCCTGGACCTCTTGGTTGCCCACCACAACTCAGACTTCCAAACCACAGTATACACAAAATCCACACACACCAGGAACTAGAGCGTCTCACCCAAGTCCTGGTAAACAATGGATATTACAACACAGACGTCTCAAACACCATCAAATTCCAGCTAGAAAAATGGTACGAAGTTAATTCCCCAACCAAACCCAACAGTGACATCAGACTCTACTACCGAAACTACATGTCCACCAACTACAAGACTGACGAGACCATACTAAGGGACATACTAAATAAGAATGTCAACCCCACCAACCCAGACAGCGAGATCAAACTAGTAATTTACTACAAGTCTCCAAAAACCTCGAACCTAACCCTACACAACCGACCTACTACCTCCAAGAGCCCGATGAACAGCGACCACGTGATTTACTAACACACCTGTAACAGTGTGGACTGTGAGCCTCACCACTATGTTGGTAAAACACAAACATCAAAATACTGCCCTCCAGAAAACGACACATCACCAGCACCGTCAGGATACCCACCACACCTCCAACACCTACTGACACACCACAAGCATCTAACATCTCACCCACAACCAACCCTAAATACTTAAAGGACTCCACCTCCTGCAATATTTCACCATCTAGCATTATATTCATCCTTCTACCCTCTGCTCCCCTCCTACATCTCATAACATTGTTCTTTGCCACGTTCACTCTCAGTTTCCTCCTGCACACCCGCCCAAACTCCTGCACTAACATACTCAGTTCCTTTTCTGACTCTGCCACTAACGCTGTATCATCAGCAAACTGTATTTGGTTTCGGCCAAACTCTCTACCTTTGCTGACCACCAAGCTCAGTCCTCTCTCCATCACCCTAACATTAACCTCTCTTACCACACTGTCCAAATAAATATTAAACAACCATGGTCACATAACAAAGCCTTCACGGAGTTCCACCTTTACTGGGAACCATACACCCACGTTACTACCCACTCTAACACACGCTCTACTGTTTACGTAGAAACTTTTCACCCCTTTCAATAATTACCCCCCCCCCAGCCTGTACAACTGCAAAACCTTCCATAATCCATTTCTATCAATTCTGTCATATGCTTTCTCGAGATCCATATATGCCCAAACTACTTCTTTACTTTTCTCTAAATACTTTTAACACACCTGCCTAACTGTAAATATCTGGTCCACACTACCTCTTCCTCTCCAAAAGCCACCTTGCTCTTCACCTGCTAACTACCGGGCAGATGAGGGGTACCTCGTCCCCCACGGGGCCACTCACTTTAAAAAGCACCCCCAATGGCTCGAAGCATTTTCCCACGACGGTGCTGAGACCCCACTTCATCAACATCTCCCTGCCCAGACACCCAACCATCCAACACAGGACGACCCCTAGAGGGCAGTCCCTCTGGCGGGCAGTCTATTGCATGGGAACCATTTAGTCTGATCTCTCACTGGCGACCTTTCTAGCATGGGAAACCCTCTCTCACCAAAATCAAGGCAGAGCAGGGGCTGGAGCCCCTTCTAGTAAAGCTCGACAGGTCTCAGAGACAAGCAAGCCCCCCCACCACGTCAAGGCGATTCCCGCTGGGGGGGGGGGGGATGAACCATAAAGGGGGAGGGAGTTTAGACTGCTGCATGCAAAGGGATAATGCTGGTGTGCTGGTGGTCCACACAGCAGTGGAAAAAAAAAGATCCTCCAGTTGCAGTACACTTCACGTGGATTTTTAATCCATGTTGGCAGATCTCGTCAAATAAACTAGAAAGTGACCAGATCCTACAACAATCTTTATTCTAGCCCTGTGATACTAGAGTAAGACTTTGTGCCTGTGATGCAAGTTTCCTGGGACTTTCTCTCAGAGATTTTTGTGACCGCTCCTTCATATCTTCAATCTTTTCATCAGTCAACACATGGTCGTCCACTCCGTTTCCTGTCGTACACATCTCCAATCTCACGAAAACCAGTCTTGAAATTGTCATTTTATTGATATTGGGGGCATCAGGATATCGTGTTTGAAACGATCTTTTCACTTGTGCATAAGACTGTTTTGAAAAATATTGTTCAATATTAAAGACATATTGCACTTGGGAAAACACCATCTTGCTTCAGCTGAGAACAAAGCACTCCTTAGTGTGCACAGGACACGTCACTCTCCAGGTGGCGCTGGTGTATCATCAACACATGTCAATGGTGCCAGTTGGTGGAATAAACCAAATTTACAACCTAATTTATATTATTTCAAGACCATGCTATGATGGGTAACGTTTCTTTTGAATCACCCTGTATAAGTTCATATGTATGTGTACTACAGTAGAAATCACCTTTACAAAATACTTCCACATTTTATAAGCAATGCTGTAATTTCCTTAAGAAAAAAAAAAATATATATATATTTCTATGTAGGAATACTAATAGTTAATACTTTTTCTCTTTTCGAACAGATTCATTTTAAATTCAGTATTTATATTTATTTTCTAAGATCATAAATAACAATCTTTATTTATTTGTTAAATGAAGTTTATAAAAAAAATTATAATTCAATGTTACCCATGAAAGAAATTCCAAAATTAAATTAGCATCTCCTTGTACTACATTAAATGTACAATATTTCTGTTGAGATAATAATTATTAGTGTTTAATTTTACTTATACAAGTATTTTAAGCTAGTTAATTATATTATAATATTTCACATTATTATAAATAAAGCATTTCAAGTTTCTTACTGAAAACTTTCCTGAACCAGTGGTACACACACACACACACACACACACACACACACTGTACATGCACAATCTAATCTTGATTCCTCAACTTTCTCTGTCTCCTCTCACCTCCTCTATGCTCAGTTGTGTGTCATCAGTATACATATGCAGACTGCAGAGACCTCCCTTACTTTTGGGTACCTGAACTTGATAATCTAAATACTTTATCCTCGAGCTTTAGCTATCCCCTTGTTCTCAAACTAAATACATTTGTGTTGTTTTTCTCTCCCCTAAAACTACCAACTAGGTATTGTTGAGTAAAACTGATGCATAAGGAAGATAGGCTTTCTTATCAATACCTTATCACAAATGGTGACACACACACACACACACACACACACTACGGTAAATTGCTAATTAACTGTATATTAAAATATGTGGTTATTGTTCTGTTCATTTATATTGTTATTATATTTCTGCTATGAAGGAGATGCCCTCCATACTTTTGTAAAAGTCTAATGCAATTAAACTTTATTCACACACACACAGAGACACACACACACACACACACACACACACACATAAGTCTCATGTTATTAAGATTGGAAGAAGTGAGAGAAAACTGAATTGGGAGTACAAACTTGGTAATATAATGTTAAATGAAGCAGAGAAAGAAAAAGATTTTGGGGTAACAATAAATAAGAAACTGACATCAGATGATCATAGGCTATACATGGAAAGTGAGAAACATGTATACATTGTTAGCAAATTTGAGAGTGGCCTTCACTTATATGGACGAAATAATGGTCAGGAAATAATCACATCCTCTTGGTATATGCTGCAATAGTATGGAACCCACATTTAAAGAAACATATCACCAAATTAATAAAAAGTACAAAGAGCAACAACAAAATGGGAACCAAGTCTAAGAGAATTAACCTATAAGGAATGACTAGAAAAACTAAAGTTACCAAAACTGGAAGAAAGACGAAAGAGAGGCAATATGATAATGTTGTACAAATGCGTCACAGAAAAAGAAAAGACAGATATAGAGAAATTGTGTCAACAAAGAACATCTACAATGAGAGGTCACAGCAAGAAATTTATTAAAAGAAAAGGAAACAAAGATACACAGAAAAGCAGCTTTCCAATAAAGTAATGGATCAATGGAATGTATTATATGTTGCCAAAAACATATATAAATTTAAATAAAAATACGACAATTGGGTTTTAAAACACGGGACATTACGAGCTTGACTCAGTCCTGTATAGATATAATTGATAAGAACAAATGAATAAGAACACACACACACACACACACACACAGGAGTAATCACATAAATACACACATAGCCTACATACAGGGTACTTACAAGCACACACACCCACACACACATACAGCGATACTTACACACGCACATATACAGGAATACTTACACACACACATATACAGGGGGTAATTACAGACACACACATACAGAGATATTTACAAACACACATACAGGGTAATTACACACACACACAAACACATACAGGGATACTTACACACACACACAAACACATACAGGGATACTTACACACACACACATAAACATACAGGGATACTTACACACATACAGTCGCGGTCAAATATAATCATCCATTTAGGGGTAACTCACGTAAGAGTTTGACAGCTTTCCTCTGTTCCTTAGATGATAAACTTTCCAATAAATTGGTTAACTACCATCTTTTAATTTAATACAAGCAGCTACACACTACTTAAAACAATAACACACACACACAAACACACACACACACACATGTTAACTACCATCTTTTAATTTAATACAAGCAGCTACACACTACTTAAAACAATAAACATCATATGTGAACGTGAAAACATTAGACAGTAAATTGTTTGAGATACCCATATGTGGATGATTATTATTGACACCGACTGTATATACAGGTATACTTACACACACACACATACAGGGATACTTACAAACACACATACAGGGATACTTACACACACACATATGCAGGGTTACTAAAACACACACACACACACACACACACATACAGGGATACTTACACACACACATATGCAGGGTTACTTAAACACACACACACACACACACACACATACAGGGATACTTACACACACACACATATACAAGGTTACTTACACACTCACACACATACAGGGATACTTACACACACACATTCAGGGATACTTACACACACACATATACAGGGTTACTTACACACTCACGCACATTCAGGGATACTTACACACACACACACACACACACACACACACACATACTGGGTACTTAAACACACACACACACACATACTGGGGTGCTTACACACACACATAGTGGGGTACTTACACACACACTGGGGTACTTAAGCACACACACACACATACTGGGATACTTACACACACACACATACATACAGGGGTACTTACACACACATATATACATACTGGGGTACTTACACACACACATACTGGCGTACACACACACACACATACATACTGGGGTACTTACACACACACACACACATACTGGGGTACACACACACACACACACACACACAGGGGTACTTAAACACACACACATACTGGGGTACTTACACACACACACACACTTACATGGGTACTTAAACACACACACACATACTGGGGTACTTAATCACACATACATACATACTGGGGTACTTACACACACACACATACAGTTGTACTTAAATACACACACACACACACACACACACACACACACACACATACAGTTTTGTGTCATCAATATACATTTGCAGACTGCAGAGACCTCACTTACTTTTGGGTACCTGAACTTGTTAATCTAAATACTTTATCCTCGAGCTTTAGCTATCCCCTTGTTCTCAAACTAAATACATTTGCGTTGTTTTTCTCTCCCCTAAAACTACCAACTAGGTATTGTTGAGTAAAACTGATGCATAAGGAAGATAGGCTTTCTTATCAATACCTTATCACAAATGGTGACACACACACACACACACACACACACACACACACACACACACACACTACGGTAAATTGCTAATTAACTGTATATTAAAATATGTGGTTATTGTTCTGTTCATTTATATTGTTATTATATTTCTGCTATGAAGGAGATGCCCTCCATACTTTTGTAAAAGTCTAATGCAATTAAACTTTATTCACACACACACACACACACACACACACACACACACACACACACATAAGTCTCATGTTATTAAGATTGGAAGAAGTGAGAGAAAACTGAATTGGGAGTACAAACTTGGTAATATAATGTTAAATGAAGCAGAGAAAGAAAAAGATTTTGGGGTAACAATAAATAAGAAACTGACATCAGATGATCATAGGCTATACATGGAAAGTGAGAAACATGTATACATTGTTAGCAAATTTGAGAGTGGCCTTCACTTATATGGACGAAATAATGATCAGAAAATAATCACATCCTTTATGAGGCCTACCTTGGTATAGGCTGCAATAGTATGGAACCCACATTTAAAGAAACATATCACCAAATTAATAAAAAGTACAAAGAGCAACAACAAAATGGGTACTAAGTCTAAGAGAATTAACCTATGAGGAATGACTAGAGAAACTAAAGTTACCAAAACTGGAAGAAAGACGAAAGAGAGGCAATATGATAATGTTGTACAAATGCGTCACGGAAAAAGAAAAGACAGATATAGAGAAATTGTGTCAACAAAGAACATCTACAATGAGAGGTCACAGCAAGAAATTTATTAAAAGAAAAGGAAACAAAGATACACAGAAAAGAAGCTTTCCAATAAAGTAATGGATCAATGGAATGCATTATATGTTGCCAAAAACATATATAAATTTAAATAAAAATACGACAATTGGGTTTTAAAACACGGAACATTACTACTATCCGTTTCAGAGCCGGACAGACGGTGTTTTTCGCAAATATCTCCTAAACGAATCGTTGTATCAATATAACATTTCAGCACACTATCTTTAACACCCGGGCGTAATTTATGGCTGACATACCATATTACTATATGTGTTATGCGAGGAGTTTACTCGTGAAAAATAGCACAAAGCTGGCCAGACATATTGACGCATTCGAAGGAAAGTGTGGCCCCCCCAACACCCTCCCAAACCATTCCTAACCACAACTACATCCCCCCTTCTCACCCCTCCCTCCTCCTCTTCTCCCCCTAGCTCCTCGCATCCCTCATCACTCGTGTCCCTCCCTATTTCTCCCATCGCTGTATTATATATTAGAATGTTATGTAGATGTTTATGTATAGATATGATTATTAACTAAGAGTATGGTGCAGTACAATTCTATAGAGGCAAGACGTATTTCACTTTGACAATTACTGTACAACAGCATGTTTACATACATGTAGTATGTAGAAGGTCCATCATGTTTGCAGTCCTTATGGTCAACCATGCAAGTGAACACGATGTACTGGCATTACCTGTGGTCTGGACCTTCTAGGAAAAGTTATTAGATACTGTGTACCTATTCATTATAAAATGTCAACTTGGTCCAGTTAATATAATGTTATTTTGTTGACTTGTCCCTTTTATATTTATATTATCACCAAATTACATATATATATATATATATATATATATATATATATATATATATATATATATAATAGTGTAGGACTTAATTATGCAAACATGATAAAACAAAATTTATTCACAATCACTGTCAAGGAAAACGTCATCGTCTTCATCATCACTGGCTTTCACGTTTGTACAATGTGGCAAGACGAAGAACAAACGCTGTCCTGCATCCACGGGGGCAAATGGACAACATTGTTGCTAATAGGTGCGCCTCGGCCGTCAATGATTTCTACCCTGTCACTACTTGAGTCATAGCCTCGGACTCGGGGGTACCTCATACCTCAGAGAGAGGTGGAGGGGATACGGGAGACTGAATATTCAATTAAGGCATAAATTGGTTATTTAAAAAGGTAAAGAACACATGAAGCAACCATGAACGATTATATTTGGTTGCCCAAAACCAAAATTAATCATTTTTCTGGTGGCCTTAGACACGTGGGTTATTATCCGGCTATACGACCATTAACAACGGGATTAGCTATTGCTTTAATGGTCATTTGACCCACTCTGGTTTTCATGTCCACACACAACGGTAACTGTATTAAACAATATTACTAATGAACGATACGTATATACTGTACATACTGTCATAAAAAAAATAAAAAATGGAAGAGGGATGGTGTAAATAGGGGGGTGAAGAGTGAAACGGGGAGGGGGATAATGAGATATTGGGGTAGGGAAGGAAGGAATGGTGTGGGGGGATTTCGGGGTGTTGGTGGAGGGGTTACACGAGTACCCCACACTCGTCCGATTCTCTATAACGCCTTAGATATGATGACTGGATTAGGCTTAATATCACTCAGTAAACTCCTAACATAACACATATAGTAATATGGTATGTCAGCCATAAATTACGCCCGGGTGTTAAAGACAGTGTGCTGAAATATTATATTGATACAACGATTCGTTTAAGAGATATTTACGAAAAACACCGTCTGTCCGGCGCTGAAACGTATAGTAGGCTAGCAGACTCACTTAGTTGCTGAGCCAGCCAGCATCCACACCTGCCTTCCCCGCTCCTGCCGTTCCCACACTCACTTTGCCACACCATGCGAGGCTCCCATGCTACAGTAAGACTCTACCACATTACACCAAGACTCTACCAAGACAAAACAAGTTATACTACAAGCAACACAACTCCAGGCAGACGGGAAGGCCTTACAATGGTGCTTGGGGCTACTACTTACCTACTCCATATCCTTGCCTGTGTACCTTATTAATAAAACTGTGCCTAGTATTCGAGTATACTATACACCCTCCAGTAGTAACGACCAACTGACGTTATAATAGAATTGATGGAAATGGATTGTTGAAGGTTTTGCTACCTCGAGCGTGGAGATGAAGGCCTAGTATATGTATGTATGTATGTGGACTAGGGTGATGAGTCCACCACCATTGCCGTTGGCCTGGTCTTGTCTGATGGTGGTGAAATTGAGAAATCTAGATGTTTTGTGTGTGTTGAGTAATTTTGTTTCTGGTAAGATTTCAATGTGTATGTTGTGTTGTATAATGAAGTGTGTGAATTCTTGATTTTTGGTGTTAATGCCATCGATGTTTAATAGAAGTATGCTAATGTTGTGTGTGCTGTGTGTGTTAGGTGTTTAATTGAAGTATGTTAATGTTGTGTGTGCGGAGTGTGATAGGTGTTTAATTGAAGTATGATAATGTGTGTGCGGTGTGTGTTAGGTGTTTAATTGAAGTATGTTAATGGTGTGTGTATGTGGTATGTGTTAGGGACTGCTGCATGGGGGTGAGGAGGAGAAGGAGACTGTGGAGGGGATGGAGGTGGAGGTGGAGATAATGGTGGTAGGGGTGATGGTGTTGGAAGTAAGGGTGATGGAGGTCGGAGTGTTGGTGAGGGTGATGGAGGTTGTGGTGTTGGTAGAGGTCTGACTGTTTGTGTGTGTATGTGTGCTTTCTGACTGTGTATACTGCTTCCAGTTTGTGTGTGTGTGTGTGTGTGTGTGTGTGTGTGTGTTATATTATATTACAAGGATGTGTTTGAGTGTGTGTTATTATAAGGATGTGTGTGTGTGTGTGTGTGTGTGTGTGTGTTTATATAAGGATGTATGTGTGTGTGTTATTATATGGATGTGTGTGTGTGTGTGTGTGTGTGTGTGTGTGTGTGTGTGTGTGTGTGTTATTGTAAGGATGTTTGTGTGTGTGCTTTTTTTTAACAGAATAAAATAACAAACATATTACTACATAACTTATCTTAATACTACCTACTACCTACCTATCTTAGTAACTACATGCATATGGCCGCCGTTTTACCATGAACCACAGCAAGACTGACTTGCTGCCGGAGCCAAGAGGTCTCCCGGGCTCACCAGTTTTTTCTGTGATCTGTCTGCCCAGGTCCTAGATGATGTGGGTGAAATCCTGGCTGAGGACGCCGGTGGTCTCCACCGCCAGGGGCACGAAGTCGTAGCACTGCCTAAGGGCAGTGTACATTTGGCGCTTCCTGGCTTCAGCAGCCCTGGCTGCGGCGCCTGGGCTGATGGAGCAGTCTAGCAGGTGTGTGGCTGTGAAGGTGTTGGTGCAGGTGGCATTCCAAAGGAGCCTCCTACCACCCCTAAAGGAGTAGATGCTCAGACCATCTGGGCGACGACCATCCCCACGGTCCAGACCTCGGAGCTTGAGGATTGCTGTGATCCCAGCTGCTGCCAGTCCTCGGTACACAACATCATTAAGGGTTGTGATGGCATGAGAGGCTGTGATGGCCAAACTTGTTGGTCATCCCATCACACCTGCAGCGATGTGGTTGCTGCACGGGTACTCCCAGTCTTAATGCCATTCCTATACGTACAGCATCGTCAGGCAGCAACAGGCCGAGGCACTCGATAGGAAGGGCGGATAGCCAGGCACCAATGTGTGAGGATGCTGTGGCAAGCAGGCGGGCTTGGTCGACCTGGTTGGCACGTGACAGGAGGTCATTAGATTGGGAAGTAGATGCCTCCTCGTCCAAATGGTGCTGTGTAAGGCTTGTGTCGGGATCGTTGTTGAAATCAGGCCTCTGCCGCTTCTTAAAATCTTCCATTGCTGACAATTGAAGAGCTGGTGTGTCGCCGTTCTTTGATTTGACAAACCAGTTCACGTATCACGTCCATGGAGGAGATGTAGGCAGGAAGT